>JANBXA010000367.1:8747500-8925000 GCA_030556225.1 Cricetiscus sungorus | reverse complement strand
GGGTGGGGACACAGAGTCTACTCCCTGCAGTCTGAGGCCAGGCTACTGCTGAGGTCCTATGGTCGGTCCACGGGGAAAGAATAGTTTTTATCTCCCCCCTCCCAGATTTATTTACTTTGCGTGTATGAGTGTTTTGCCTGAATGTATATAGGTTCATCTTAAGCCTGTCTGGTGCCCATGAAGACCAGAAGACACAGGATCCCCTAGTACTAGAGTTAAGTTGTGAGCCACCATGAGGCTTGGTCTCTGCAGGAGCAGCCAGTACTCTTAACTGTTAAGCCATCTCTCCAGCTGTTTTTTTATTTCTTATTTTTTATATATATCTAAATGGTTAAGAAGAAAATCAAAGGAGGAAAGGGCCAGGTGTGGAGCTGACTGCTCTAAGCCTTTCCTGGCTAGGACAAGACCCTTGGTTCATTTACATCAGTAGGGAGAGAAGTTACTCTTGGGATGCATGAAACTCAAATTCAGTGTCGCAGGTAACATCTTCTCATTAGCCTCAGCATCACCTTCACTGACACAAATTGGCTACTTTTGTGCCATAAGCAGAGGCAAGAAGCTATGGAGACCATGAGGGCCCAAAGTATCTTCTGCCTGGTCCTTTTCAGAGAAGTTACATGGATCTTGGCAAAGTCAAGGGCCTGTCTAGGACTCTGTGTGGTGGTAATGAGGGGTAGGGGTAGCCCCGGGGGGCTGGTCCCTTTCCAGGGCTCAGCTGCAAGCTTTGAAAGGCCTTGGTTAAGCTGGTTAGTGGTGGCACACACCATTAATCCCAGCACTCAAGAGGCAAAGGGAGGCGGATCTCTGAGTTCAAGGCCAGCCTGGTCTACAATGAATTCCAGGACAGCCAGGGCTACGCAGAGAAACCCTGTCTTGAAAAATCAAAAGAAGAAGGGGGAGGGGGAAAAGAAATTGGAGAAAGGCCTTGGTTCACTCCAGTCTCCAGAGCAGTGCCCACCTCCTGCAGCCCAGAGGGAGTCAAGGGGAACAGCTCCCTTCCTGGACCTTTGGGGACCCTGGTAGGTAGGGAGTGGAGTGGTTAAAGTGGTTTCACGTCTTTGAGACATCAACTCTTTAAGATAAAGGTGACCAACCCCAGGGAGTCACCCTGGGTGCCCTCTGTCCTCCTAGAGACAATTCCACCCACATCCGCTCTGCAGCCTGTGTGGGAGACAGCCGGCAAGATGCTGTTGAATTATTCTTAGAGAGGAGAGCAGAATGGCTTCAGAGCGGTGGGAAGTCGGCTCCTAATAACAGACCTCTCTCTCCCTCTCTCTGGGGAGTGTATAATGATCCTCCGTGCGACAGAGCCCGCAAGCTTGAGGGAGACCAAGACATCCAGGAAGCTGCCATGTGGCCTTGTTGGGGAAGAGGGTGGCACACACAGCCACGGGTAAGGGACGTGAATCAAAATGCAAATGTGGTCAGCGGCTCTGGCCTGGCCTGAGCTAAGGTGCCAGAGGACAGAGTGTAAGGGCAGGAAGGGGCTAGCTGCCCAGCAGGGGAGGACACAGGGTAGCGCATGGCTTGGGCAGCCATATGCCCTCTGGATGCCTCCCTTTTCCTCTCTGACCTCCTACCGTGTGTGGGGAGTCTGGAGGGATAGAGTATGTGTCTCCTTCCTCACTTTGGGGTGCCTTCCTTAGAAGAGGGACAAGGCCAGGCTCCCACACTTGAGTCATTCATTGCTACTCTGAGTATACATTTCCGCCCCATAATAACACCTGTCTCTCAAGGTTACTGTCAGAGGCAAATGACATGTTGCACACAAAAGCCACTTTGAAAACCAGGAAGCCCCGGCAGGAGCATTCACTAAATGAGCTACAATCTTTCTGCTCACACGGCCTGGGTAGACAAAGGGGGCCATGTTCCATCACCCCTGCGTGACTCGGGTTCCATCAGCTTAGAGTGAAAAAGCAGAGTATTTCCCCAACAGGACAGACTTCTGCCCCCAAGACGCTGAGGTTGGGGACAGCCCACCGAGGGTTGTGCTGGCATTTGCAGGCTCACACATGGGGCTCCTCGCCTCCCCATCAACTCCCCCCCCCAACCCGACCCAGGGTGGTGTGATTACATCTCTGATAGGGCCCTACCTTCCTGTTTCAGCCCAAAGGCCGTTAGGAATGAGATAGGGTGGGTTTTGGCTTCTGCAAGCCTAGTACAGGGTTCTCCCAACCCTGGTCCGGGGAAGAGGTTGTGACTAAATGGGCTGCAGGTGGCACCTCTCTTGTCTTTGGTGCTTGGGAGGGTTGTGAAGGTTCTGGAAATGCCCACGTGACTCAGGGGAGCCCAGTGCCATGGGAGAACCGGGAGTTCCAGCCAGCCACATCCTGTCCTCCTTGTCCTCAGCAAGTCTCATCCTGTAAAGCAGAAAGGACGCCTTTCAGAGCTGTGAGGGACCGTTCGTCCAAGACTGCTAACGTGCTCCTGTGAGCTAGTCTAGCATCTCTCTTTCCACGACTCACTGAGCTAAGGTCCCTGCTCCCAACTCTTGTCCTGGAACCCTCAGGTTTCTATACCACTGTTTCTGGAGCCCGTGTCCCTTCCCCAGATACCTGGAACCAGGCTGCCACACCTTCCCAGAGGCTGCATAGGCTGTGTGCACCCTGCTACTTCAGACCCTGGCTATTAATGACTGGCTCACTTGTTATCTTGAGCATTGCATCAGCACCGTGAGAATCACTTTATAGCCACTTAAGTTTGGTATCAGCCCCGCTGGCTCCCTCAGCTACACGGGACTAGCTGCAGCAGTGAATGCTACCAAGACCATTCTTCCCAGCCCAGCTCACACAGCTCCGGGTCCTTGCTAGCCGTCCAGTTCTTAGTTAGCATCCTCAGACCCCCTCATCTCGCCTGCCTGTTGCCTTTGGGTTAATTTGCACGGGATTCAAGTTGAGTGGAGACTTAGAAGAACAAGGTTAGATTTTACTCGGTGCTCAGATACAATAGGAAGTCCTTCCTCCCGCTCAACTCTCTTGCTGTGGTCCTGATGTTTTTCTGCTTTGCAGCTTCCACTTTGTACACCGGTTGAGAAAAATGCCGTGGAAACACTGATCGGTGTAGATGACTTATGCGCCTGTTTATGCTGTGCCCGGGGCTCTCCTTGCACCCTCCTGCCCCTTGCCCGAGCCCTCCATTTCTCCTACTCTGTAGACTAGAGGCATAGCTAACACTGAACCAAATGCCTGTGATCCCCAGCTGGTGTGGGCTGTGTCCAGGCCTGCTGCTGCTGCTGTCACACGGCTGGGTACAGAGCTGATCCTGAGGCTATCTGAGTCAGCCCCCATACTGCAGGGTAAGGCACTCAAGGCTCTCTAGCCACTCAAGTGAGGAGCCCTGGGCCCTCACTCTCCTTGGCTCTACCACCTTAGGCAAGCTGTTTGTCCTCAGTTTCCCCAACTGTAAAAGTGCCACCTGCCTACTGTAGACATAGCTGAGGGAACCAACCCAGGATATATTGAGAAGTACAGGACCAGGCGGTCATCAGGCCCCCCTCATCAGCATCCTAGAAGCCCAGTGCTTCCCCACTCTGCCCGCTTCCCTGACTGGCCCACTGAACCAGGATTATCTTTACCTCCAGGCTTGGTACAAGCGGAGCCTGCAGAGTTGGTGGTTGTGGGTATATGACTGAGTCACCTCTGGGTACCACTTTTATTCAGCTCCTGGAGTCAACTGTTATCTCTATGGGGGCAGAAACTATCCAGAGTGTTTTCCATCTCAGCATGGCACCCAATTTAGGATTCCATACCAAAGACAGAATGGGTATGACTGCTTTGACCCCAGGTATGTTTAACTTGTTCGAAAGCATCCTTCACCTGGACCTCTCGGGCAGAGGGACCTAATCCTAGGCCCAGCATGACTTTCCCTTGTTATCTAACAGATGTTAGCGGGATGATAAATGATGCCCCTGGTGTCTACTGAGTATCCCTAGCCAGTGTGATACCACAGCTTCACTTGCTTCACTGTAGCAGTCTCCCGGTGGCAGGCTCACTGGGGACCGATTCCCGTTTCCGTGGGGGAATGGCATCTCCCCCTTCTCGTGACCCAGGTAGTTAACCCTGCGGGCAGTTTGAGCTCTGGTGCAATCTCAGTGTTCGAGTGTTCATGAAGACACAGTACCTCCGTGCCACTGGGGCCGGCTAATACTGTCACCCAGCGGGGTGACATTGGGGACTCAAAAGGAGGTCCCAGCTCCACTTTCCTCCACGAGGAAGGGGACAGCTTTGCTTTTTATGCCTTGATTCACAGGCTTGGCCTAAGATGTCTCCACCAGGTGCCTAACTAAATGCCAATGTAGCCTCCTACTTAGGCTTCTACAAGAGACACTTTGGGCCTTGCTGGCAGCCCATGAAGAGGTGAGAGGTAGATAGATGAGGACGCGAGGTCATCCACACTCACTGTGCTCTGGTACCTCAAGACCCCAGCGTCCCTACCTTGCTCAGTGCCCACTTGAAGCCATTTGGGCCTTGCCTCTCAGTGAATTTCCTCTCCATCCCTCTAGATCTCCTCATAAGCTTGCTCTGCTTGACTCCCCGTGGTCTTAGTCAGCCCTTTGAAGCCATTTCTAGACGTTAACTTTGCCCATGCAGAAGCCAGGAGCGTCCTGCAGCACGGATAGGCTCAGCATTCCAGTCCCATTAGGGTTTGTTAGCTCCCACTCCTACCCTCTACTCCTGCTTGTTGACGCTGTAGCTGGCAGACACCTGGTTCTCAAGATTCCCTGTGCCTGGTGAGGGAAAGGGGTGCCAAGAGCCTCCACAAAGGAAGTCTGAATGCAGGAGACAGGTTCCCTCCCACAAAGGTTCCAGGACATTCTGAGGGGAGCTTTTCCCAGGAAGTGCCCTAAAGAGCAGGACTGTTGTTGTTTCCCAAGCTAAGTGGTAAGGACCTCATTTGTCAACAACTGTAAGGCTCTCTGGCCCGTGACAGCAGTCAGGGTGGAGCACAGTGACCCCAAGACCCAGAGGCCAACAGCATCCCTGAGCTGGAGAGGGAGATGAGCCATCTGGTTCTGTTAGTGCTTTCGATTTCCTTCTCTGATGCTGACAGAACATCCAGAAGCTTGGCATGCTCAGTGCCGGGAGGCCTGACCCAGCTGCGGCTGTGCAACCTTCCAGGTTGCTTCTGGTTCACCCTGTCCACACTGTCCCTCCCGGATTCTTTCCTCACACCGTGGAACCATTGTCAGGAGCATCGCTCAACCCTGGCTGTCCTGATTGGCCGCCCACCTCTAGTCTGTTGGGTCCAGGTGGCAGACAAGCGTCAGAGCTGGCCACCCAATTCATTCTTCCCCCTTCCTTTATTTCATTTTATTTTTATATTTTAAAATAGTATTTATTGGGTCATCAAGATGCCTTTAGGATAAAGGCATTTGCTGTCACACTTAACACTCTAAGTTTGTTTGAGCCGGGGCGTCGGTGGCGCACGCCTTTAGTCCCAGCACTCAGGAGGCAGAGACAGGCGGATCTCTGTGAGTTAGAGGCCAGCCTGGTCTACATAGTGAGTTCCAGGACAGGCTCCAACTACAGAGAAACCCTGTCTGGAAAAAATAACAACAAAAACAAAAAACAAGCGAAAACAAAAGCAAAACAAAAAAAACCAAAAATCAAAAAACAACAACAAAAAACCACTCTGAGTTTGATCTGCAGAGCCCCCCATGACGGAAGGAAAGAACCAAATCCTGCAAGTTGTCCGCCCCCCCCACCCCCCCCCACCCCCGCCACACACACTGTAATGCACACGGGCCCTCACACACACCATAAACAAACAAGCAAATAAGCAAGTACAGGCTTATCAAGCCAGGCTCGGTGGAACACGCTATGGAGGTAGAGACAGAAGGATCTCACGTTCAAAGCCAACCTGTGCTTTACACAGTAAGTCCTTGTCTCGAAAAAGGCCAGGCATAGCAGTCAATGAGTGTAATCCCAAAGCTAGTAGGCAGAGAGACAGGAGGATCCTGGGGCTCTCACTTGGAAACCATGTTTTAAACGTTAGACTAGGATCACAAAAATAACGCTGAATTCCTGTCTGCTGTTGGACCACTTTCCCACATCAAAACTGAGACGTTAATACCAGTGGAGTGCTATTTACTAGAAAGAAATTTTACTGTTCTACTTTTCCCATTGACACCCTTCTTCATTTCCAGACCCAATCCTATTATATGAGGTTTTTACACAAATCTGTATCTTTCTGTGCATGCTATTTTGTAACCAGCTCTGCTCACTGATAACGCATCGCAAACAAGTCTCCAATTGCAATTATAATTCAATTTTTTTTCCCCCATTGGCTGAGATGGAACCCAGGACTTCCATCACTGAGCTACACCTCTCCTCCTTAGGGTTTTGAGCTAGGATCTCATTCTTGTGGCCCAGGCTACCTCAAATTCATGGTCCTCTTGCTTTTGCCTCTGGAATGATGTAAGTACAGGCTATCGTTTTTAATGGCAGCAGAGCTTTTCATTGTGTAGATTTGCCATAATTTGCCGAACCAGGGACTTGTTTTTCCCTGCTATGAAGAATAATGAGACGCATGCTTCTGGAACATGTGTCTCTGGCTATTTTGTTGTCAGAAAACTCCCAGGAATAGAATTGCTGTGTCCAGGGGACCCGTTCTTCCAATTTTGCCAGCATGGATTTGACCCTGTTGCTGGTCCTTCTGATTTCAAGAGACGACGGCTCTCACTGCCCAGGCAGGCAGGAGAAGCAAAGAGGATGGGGAAATGGCCACAGCCTTTGGATTGTGCAGATGGGGAGAGAGGACATCAAAAGAACCGTGGTCCTTCCTGGCTTCTCAGCCTTCTGCAAAGCCCCGGTACTCTCAGCTAGGTATCTTATCTCCCTAGAAAGGAGGCTGCTTGCTCTGAGCCCAAGGATAATGGGGAGAAGAAGGGGAGGGGGTGGGGCAGAATCTGCTAATGCATTTTGCCAGCATCTTTGGTTTCTCCAATATCCAGCCAGACTATTAGCAGCTCCCCAAGGATGGCCTTATTCCTCACATCATCCTCCATTTCCTATAAATGGGAAGTGGCTAGGGAGCAGGGTTTTAGTATGTGTGCGCACATGTGAGCAACGGGGGAGGGAGGGGAGAGGAGGGGAAGGGTCACAACGGGTTTCCTAGTTAGTGGAAAACTGAGACCCAGGGTTGTCGTGCAGAAGGCCACAGCCTGGTGGGGAGGCACACAGGTGTGAAGAATCCTTGAGCTCTGAAGTTACAGGCAGGGCTAGATGATGCTTCGCCCAGTGTCTGCAGCAGGAGACTGTGTCTGGGGAGTTGGGGGAAAGGAGTTAAACCGAGAAGCCGCCTTTAGTGTCTAAGTAATATTCGTGGCCTGGGTTGTCCTAAGCCTTTAGAAACAGTTCCTGGTGCACCGCTTAACTAGTATCAATATGACAGGAGGCTGTAGAAGGAGGAAGGGACTTTAAAGCAGGATGGCCTAAGGCACTAAGTGTACCCCTGGGGCTTGGGAACGAAGGGCCTTTGTGGGGAACAGGGGCAGGCAGGCTGCTGGAGAATCTCTTACCAAGCTGCTCCCCCACCTTCCGGAGCCCTGCCTCTCTTCCCTCTAGCAAGTACTGAAGCAGAGACAAGAGAAGGGCTTCTAGTCCTCTGAGTTGGGACAACACTCTTGCTCCTACTGTCCTTTCCCAAGCCTGGAAAATACCACTGTCCACTCTTTCCGGGCACTGTAATTTTCCACCTGACTTACCATTCCCCTTGACTCCTGCCCTTTTTTCTGGGACAAAGGGGACACTGGTTCAGGGACCCAGAACTCCACCCTGGGCTCTCTGCTAGCCACAAATAAGTATGCCAAAAATGTTGGAAAGCCAGGGTCCCAGCTAGGGATGGAGGGTCATGTGCTCCCAGAGAGGCCATGCCCAGATGGTTTTTAAGTTGAACTTAAATGACTCACAATGCAGACTCTTGGCATTTTTGTCCTCTGCTTGTCCCTGTATACACAGTGTCTTCCCTAGTACCCCACTTCTGCATTTGGCACCTCCCTTTCTTTTCTGTCCCCATGCTCCCTCATGGGGGTGCCTCTAGGGCTCAGCTGACTAGCTGCCTGCTCTAACAGAACCTCATGATGCACTGCTGGTTAACACCGGGCTAGCATTGTAATCCAGCACCGCAGTGGCCTACCTAAGGCCAACCAGGTCCTTCCCATCAAAAGCTTCCCCTGGGACTTTGTTGTGCAGATGGTTCCAAGACCCTATGGAAACCGGATCCATCCCAAGGCCTCTCTGGAGTAGCATGGTGTCATATTTGAACACAAACCTACACACATCTTCTGTGGACTTCATCTCACCGAAAGATTACACACACTTAATATGATGCAAACGCTCACACAGGTAAGACCCTGTTATATCCATCTTTCTCAGAGAATAATGACAAGAAAAAAGGAATGTTCATATTCACACTGAGACAATTAAAATAACCCTCAGCCTAACACACAACACATACCATCAATGTGACACTTTTCTCTGATATTTTATGATTACTTGAGTCTTGTGCACCACAAAAATCCGCAGAAATCCCTCGCCTGTGGTATCCAAGTCAACAAGTCGCCTAAATGACTTTCTCTTCTCCTTATAAAATCCCATGGCTGAAAGAGAGGCAGTAAAGCCCCCAACCTCCACCCTGAGGTCAGCCCAGCACTGCAGCGATCTGCCTCCCACCTGCACTGGTTTCCTGCTAGTCAAGACATTTTTGAAACCTTGACTGGGAACATTTTAGTAGCAATTTATCACCTCTCCTTCCGCATACACACCCACAGTAGAAAAAAAAAAAAAAAAAAAAAAAAAAAAAAGGAGTTTGTCTTTGAGTTGCAGAAAGAAGCACTGAGCTAGCTTTCTGAGACCAGGGAGAGTAACTCGCAGAATGTGACAGATCCTTTCCAGGCATGGTCCAAGGCCAGTGGGTTGCAGCTGTGCCTGGACAGCAGGATATCCAGAATGGCACGCGCGGGTTATGGTCGCAGACTGTCTCGGGAGCAGAGGGGAGGTACCCCGTGGAGCCGGGTAGTTTTTACCTAAATGTTTTGCTGGCGCGCGGCAGAGGGGGCGGTGCACGGCCCTAGGTAATGACAGGGCAGTCTAGAAGCCACGCGGGGGCTGCCCGTCCGGCCGCGACCAGAAAGGAGACTGCTTTTCCACCTCCCGCTTTCTTCCCTTGGGGACCGGCCCCACCCCTCCATCCCCTCCCAGTACCCCCCCACCTCCGACCCGCCTCGCCCCGCCCCCCTCCTGGCGGCCCCAGCGCGCATGCTCTCTCTCCCCCACCGAGTAACCTGGAGATTTAAAAGCCGCCCGCTGGCGCGCGTAGGGGAAGCAGGGGTCCGAGCTTGCACGCGCCAGCCCCAGGTGACAGCCGCGCGCCCCGCCAGGTAGAGGAGGGGGCTGGTCCGGTGGGAAAGGAGTGCACGGGTGGCCAGGCTCGGCGGTGGCGTTTGTGCGCTCCGCGGGATGGGGCCGCGCCGTAGCGTCCCGGCCCTGCGCGAGAGGAGGCTCGTGGGGAGGGCGCGGCCCCTGGCGGCCCGGTGCCCAGGGCGGGCACCCGCTCGCGTCCGCGCCGAGTGCGCTTCCTCCGGGAGTGCTGAGCGGCGGCGCCCGCTGTCCAGGGCCGCGCACGGAGGGCGGGATCGGGGCCGTGGAGTCCCGGGCCAGGCCGGCGGAGGGCCGGCCGCCCCTGCTGCAGCCTCCCGCTGCAGAGTTTTCTTTGGAAAGTTGCATTTGTTTCTTTCTTCCCTTGTCTGAGCTTCGCCCGAAAGGGGCAGATGAGTCACCGCGGCGCCCACAGTGCGCACTTAGGGGAGTCCGAGAAGGGGCCTCCAGCTGGGCGCCGTGGTCCGGGACAGAAGAGGGACCTAACTTTCTTGGCCGCAGTGTTGGGGCAAGGCTTTGGTGGAGTTGAGCCTAGGTTAGTAGTGAGTTAGTGTACGCGCGACCCTGTGTCCCCTCCCTTCTCTCTGCCTCCTTTACTCTCCCGAGGAGGGAAAAGCAGCGCCGGCTGTGGCTCTTGTGTCCCGAGGCTCAGGTGGAGATGGGGAGTACTCTGCGGTTCTGCGAGGCGCTAGGTGTGCGGTGGCGCGCCTGGTGGAGAAACCCCAGGAGCCTGCAGGCTCAACCCGTCCCTGGTCTCCGCTCCCCTCCAGGGAGCCCTGTGACTGCTCTTTGCCTTGACCTCCGACTCGGCCCCCTCCTTCATGACACGCGCTTGACTCGTCCAAGGCCACGGGGTACCCGGTGCTTCCTCTTTCCCCAGGAGACTGAGTTGGACGTAGGAGGCTTTTGGTCCGCTGGGTACTTGATGTTCAGCAGTGACATACCCTATTTCAGCTAAGCTGAACTTTGTAGCCCAGTTAGGGCCTTGCAGCCGGGCATGGTGTAGACCCGGGGCACAGAATGACTCTTGCTGGGCTCTGGAAGCCTCTTCACTCAGGAGTGAGGGCGAGTGAGGCTGGTGGAGTTTCTGACCTCTTGTTTCCTAATTACGAAGCACAATCCCTTTCCCAGCGTGGCAGCTTCGGTGTGGGCCCACGTGCCTGAGGCGTAGGGAACAGGGTGACATATGGAACTGGGACGAGGAGGGCCCAAGGGCTGTGAATGCTGGACTGGAAGCCTCGCAGAACACCACTTACTCTTAGGGAGTAAGTGGGACATGATTTGAAGCCTCCTGCCATTCTGTTGGATCCTCTTCGTCCCCTCATTCCTCCCTTATCTCCCTCCCGCCAGCCCCAGCTCCAGGGCTGTCCTGGAAACAAGACTACAATGGAGCTTGACGCACTGGATGAGTCTGAAGATAACAGTAAGGCCGTGGACAAACAGGTCCCAGTTAGGGGCTTTGCCATGGAGAGCTTCTCTCTGCGCTTTCGGTGTGGAGCTCCACTGTTCCTCCCATTTCTCGGAGTAACCCTGAAGGAGCAGGAGGTCCTCCGGGCAAGGTCCCCTGGGTGGTCGTGAGATGTGCACTGGTCCCGAGCTGGAACTGAGCCTAGGCAGCGCCCCGGTACAGACCTGCAGGAAGGTGGGGAGGAATGCAATACGGAAGACTGATTTCAGGTGGGACTGCTGGACCCTTTAGCACTTCAGGGGTGAGAACACAGACTGCCAGCAAGCCGGCTTCTCTGGCGCCTCTTTCGCACCTGTAGCCTGCAAGCCGTGCTAACTTTTCAACCTTGCTGCAAAGAGATACAGTCTAAACATATGACTCCATCAAATAAGGAGCGCATATAGGGTTTAACTGTGTGTGTGTGTGTGTGTGTGTGTGTGTGTGTTTTTTTTTTTTTTTTTTTTGCCTACCTAGCCTGATGGCCTACACCTGTAACCTCAGCACCCTTGGGAGGCAGAAGCTAGAGGCTTAGGAGCTCAAGGTCAGTCTTGTTTACATAATGAGTTTCAGACCAGCCTGGGTTATGTGAGATTCTGTCTAAAACAACAACAAACAAAACCCATGTTGCTATATGTCTGAAGTGTAGAAAATGCTTAATAAATGTTAGTCTTAACGGCTACGTTTACCTGTGTGTCCGGATGGTCTGCGGCAGCTGGGTTTGACACTGCCTGAGGCCCTGCTGGTGGTTTTCGTGTCTGTGCAGCTCAGGCTGCTCTTGAACTCACAACTGCCTTGAGTGCTCTAGTGCAGGGATTATAGGTGTATACCAGCGTGCCCAGCATGGGTCCTGCTCTGTATTTATTTATTTATTTATTTATTTATTTATTTATTTATTAATTAATTACAAGACCTGTTTTAGACTTCTTTGAGGACAAGAGCTCTTGGGGCTTTGAGAAGTTTGTTCAAGTCTTTAATAAGAGACTTGGCTCTAGCAAGTGGCCCGAATCCCATTTCCTCCCAAGTGAGGTATTAGCCTCTTCATTGTGCTTCCTTCTCTGTAAACCAGGATCTGCAGGACTTGGGGATTAAGGAGAGGCTGCAGGTAAACCTCTGAGCATAGGTAGGGGCTGCTCTTGGAGAGCCTGGTAAGTGTCAGTTGCTGCTGTCTGGTGGCCCTGGAGGCAATCATTTCGGCTTAACTTAGGAACTGGCTTCTTAGTCAGGCACCACATACAACCATACGGAAGCCGTGAGCAACCCATTTGCAATTGGATTTTGCATCCAGTGCAAAGAGCAAACCATCTTGATCTATTCCCGTCTGTACTTCCTAATTAGTGCAGACACCGCTGCCTGCCTTCCTCCCAAGAGTGTACTCACAGGCTGGAGGAGGGTACTTGGGGGTGAAGGAGGTGAATGAATACGTGGCCTGAGAGGTTAAGAGTCTTCTATGTAGACAGGTATTTTAGGAAGACTGTGGGTGTCCTGAAGTGAGGACTCCTCTCTGTCCTCTCTTTCCAGCTGTTGAGGTCTTTCACGATAACTCTTTGACATCCATGAGGAGAGCCCAGCCTAGCTCTCTAGGCTTGGATTCTGTCACCGAGTTAGATCCGCAGCCCTCCCAAGCCCAACTTCCTTTTAAAAGCCAGTGGCCCTGTTTGCTGGGTTGTGTGAGTGGCTGCTGGACCAGTTAGTGCCAGGCCCAGCATCTCCAATGCTGATGCCACTTGACTCCCAGCAACAGAGCTGGAGTGCTGAGCTTTGTCTAGTGTATAGTGTTTGCCTGGGAGGCAGGGGCAGTCAGTGACAGCCACATCAGTGCCCTGATCTTTGGCCAGAATTACCTGTTTGATCCCATTTTCTGTTACATGGTCTGTGTTTCTTCCTCCTCCCCCGAGGGCCTGGGGTGGGGAGCCTCTCTAATTCTGAGGTTGGAGATGTCTTCCTGCCTACACCGTTGGCTTGATTTTTCTGTAAGTGGAGGTCGTAGTCACCCTGCAAGGCTGTGGTGAAAATTAGATGTGATGAATATGTTGGCAAAATCTGCATATACCAGATACTCATAAAACGTCTTCTCCCCCTTACTCTGGACACCACTTTCCCTGGGGTGCTGGGACAAGCCAGAATGAAGAAGGTAGGAAGCAACTTTTATCTCGGCTTCTACTGGTTATTAGACCCAGGCCAGGCTAAATGCCTGGACGGATAGGATACCCTCAGGACTCAGGACCAGGCAGTTCCCAATATCCCAATAGCAGTTCCTCCTCTCCCCCAGAGTCATCAGCAACACCCCCCCCCCCGCAAGTGTCTAATCACAAGTGTACTTTAATGTCCAAACCAGGAGTTCTTCATCACTACAGGGATGCAGCCATGTAGATCCTGATGCCGGAGGTCTGTGCACCCAGATACCTGCTAGTGTCTTTGGCTGACCCCTGGGCCCCTCATCCAATCAAATGATTCCAGCCCTGGTCTGCTTTCTGGACCCTTAGGGCCTGCTCCCAGCCGTCTGGACTCACAGGAAGGGTGCCGTGGGATAGGGCCAAACCAGAGTCTGAAGACCAAATGCAGAGTCTAGCCTTGTGACTTAGTTGCAGCAGAGAGGTGTGTGTGTGTGTGTGTGTGTGTGTGTGAGAGAGAGAGAGAGAGAGAGAGAGAGAGAGAGAGAGAGAGAGAGAGAGAGAGAGAGAGAGAGAGAGAGAGAGAGAGATCTTGGGGTTCTGGGAGCCCTGGAGGATTAGGTGTAGGACTTGAGCTAGAGAGGGTTCAGGCGAAGGGCAGAGGCTGGTTGGAAGGGGGAAATAGCTGGAAGCAAAAACCATCCAAGAGCCAGTGAATTCCCCTGTCCAGAGCCCAAGGAGGTGTGGCCGTCCTGGGCGCACCGTTCCGAGAGCCGGATCTGAGATCAGAACCCAGCTGTGTGGCTTTGGTTCTCATGTTCTTTCCTGTGTACCTCACTGGAGAGGGGCCAGTAGGAGGGGTGCCTGTGTTTGGAAATCCCAGGCTCTAGGGGCCTGTGCCCTTTGTGCGGAGGACCTGATTACCTTTCGTGACTCAGCCGCAGGCCCACTTCCTCCAGGAAGCCTTGGCACTGACACTCCCACGCCCCCTACTTGCTGGCCTGTGTCTTAGCAGTTATACCCTAACTGTACATCATCGTCACTGTATTTCTCTTGCTAAGCAGAGCTGTAATCAGTTATTTCTGTACCCCGTTACTTCCACTGCAGGGGGATGGTAAGTAACCGGCTCTTTGAGTGCTGTTGGGCACATTTTGGGGCTATGAGACCAATTCTTCCTTCCTCCCTTCCTTCCCTTCTTTCCCCCCCTCCCTCCCTGCCATCCTTCCTTTCTTCTGAGACAGGGTTTCTCTGTGTGTACGTAGCTGTGCTGGAACTCCATAGACCAGGCTGGCCTCGAACTCACAGAGATTCTCCTGTCTCTGCCTCCCGACTCCGGGCTGGGATTAAAGGTGTGGATCACCACCACTCTGGTTGACATTTCTTTAGGGGTACTTAGGTTGCATCATGCTGAGGTATGCTTCCTCCACGAGTGGATAAACCAACTTCTTAATGTTCCCTTTTGGGGTCTGTTCTTAACCTTGTTCACCTGGGCGACTGTTTTTTTTTTTTTTTTCCCCTGGGCTTTGGATCAAATAGAAGCGATCTGAGCTCTCCCCACTGAACCAATCATCGGCCTGCTTTGTTTTTGAGAGAGGATCTCACTGTATAGTCTGGCTGGCCTAGAACTCTCCATGAAGACCAGACTGGCCTCAGACTCAGAGATCTATCTGCTTTTCTAGAACTAAACGTGTGTATCATCGTACCCTGAAACAGGGTCTTGCCATCTAGCCCAGGTTGGTCACAAACGTGTAGTCCTCTTGTCTCAAGCCTCCCTAATGCTAGGATTACAGGTGTGTTCCCCGTCTTGGAGACTACACTCCCACAGAAGAGTCTGGCCCAGACCCCTCTCATTACAGATAGGCTGGTCACAGATCTGTGAGGGCAGATAGAGAGGCCATCAGATTCACAACCCTAGAGGTGGGGCATCCAGAGCTGGGGTGGCACCTTGTTGGAGCACTCTGCCCAGGGCTCTGCTGGGTTTGACCCAAATGCTCAGCCCCTGGCTTCTGTCCTGTGTTCCTCACCTCCAGAAAGAGGCCAGGCCAAGGGAAGAGGATTGGGATTGGCTGTGTGCACTATGGGATGAGCTGGCCCCGCTGGCTTGGCTGACTGACAGGTGTCAAGTTCTCTGAGAGAAAGCCTGGTGAAGTTTCACTTTGCAGAGGCTCTGGAAGAGTGGGAGGGGCCTTCTGCGTGGCCTGGAGTGGCCGAGAGGCTGTGCCGAGACCCCCCATTACCTCCCAGGGCTCTGTTCTCTTCCGCCTTGGCAGAGGGCTTGGAGAGTTTTTGGCGCTCAGCGTTTATTATGGACCAAGAAGAGAAAGAATTTAGTTACTAATTTCTGCCAGGAACGGAGTTCAGCTCCGGGAGAGAGGAGGGAAGAGGGCAGCTGTGTCCCTGGTGCCCTGCTCACTTGGTTGCTTTTCAGGTGACTTCTGACCTTGGCATAGTGCCGGTGTCTGAGCCGTATGTGGACAGCCCTGATGGGTAAGTCCAGCTGGGCAGCCCCCCCCCCACGCCATCCCCCTGACTCTTGGTGAAGGCTGTCTGCCACGAGCCCCTCCCTAATGCCCTGTGGCCTTGACAGGGGACACCTACACATGAGATCACGCTACCTGAGGCTCAGGACAGGTGCTGGGTCACCTAACTCTACACCTTAGACGTAGGTTAGCTCTCGTTTTACAGGCTTGGAAACCGAGTTCTGGGGTGGTGAGATGGCTTTCCTGCCTCACGTAGCTATCAGTGTTGCCGAAATGAGAGTTACGTCTTTCTGGCAGTTCAAAGTGTTTTCCAGAATTTCTGAATGGTTGCACATTTCCAGGTTTTACTTTTTCAACCTTGGAGGTGTTAAGTTCTCTGAGACAGAGGTTTTCTTCTTGTGAAATAAGAATGTGAAATACCAGCTCTGTGTGGTGGCAGACCTTTAATGGAAGGTCTACAAGGCTCTTGGAATGTGCTAAGTGTCCTCTGGGTAGTTGTTGGGTCAGCCACTGTCATCATTGTCCCTGTGGATGGAAACAACCGTCTGGTATCCACGGGCCAGCCTTCCCTGTGTAGCAGATCTGTGGCGCTGACCTCTGGCCTCACCTGTTCGGGCCAGCACCTGGGAAGGCGTTTACATTCTTGTCATTTCTCTTGCCACTGGGTTAGGGAGAGGGGGAGCTTAGGAGAAAGGTGGGGCTGATCTTTCCAGCCACTGTTAGGACAGGAGAAAGCCTCGCCCAGGTCCCCTCCACCAAAGGCTCCCACGTGCCTTCGAAGTTGTTGTTTTTGTGGTCCTTAGGATGGGATTCCTGAACATTCTGCATGCTAGGTAAGCACTCTACCTGCCACTGAGCCTAAAGTCAGCCACACGAAGTTCCTTCTGTGAAATAGGCATGCTAATGGCACCCCTATCACCCATGGCTGGCAGAGTAAACCGATTGGAAGGGGTGGGGCTGGCCTGCACGAAACAGTCACACAGGCTAACTGCAATTATGAACTATAGGTGTGGAAACTCAGGGGTCAGTATAGGTCAGGCTGCAAACAGGCTGAAACCGGCATCAAACCCAGGTCCAGCTGACCTCCCAAAAGCTGGATCACCGTGGCCAAGGTTCAGGGTAGCCATGTTCAAATTCCCGGCCCCAGGGATGTAAGAGGGTCCCTGGTAGAAGAGCGGCCTGTCTTGGTGTGGCGAACACACTCTGTGTGACCGTGGGTATCAGCTGTTGTCAGCAGCGAAGTCTGTGGGAGGCCCAGGTGCCTGGAAACAAGTTGTGTGTGTGTGTGTGTGTGTGTGTGGTGACTGTCACCAGGCTGGCCAGGATCCCTAAGGGTACTGCAGCCTCAGGTTAGGCTGTCTAGGACTGACTGCTGGCCAAGGTGAGGTTCAGGCCAGCCCCAGAGTCCCTGTCACTAGATTGGCGAGAGACCAGTGCGTTCGGTCGGTTGGTCGGTCTCCGGGGACTGCTTGCTGTCCCTTTCCCGCCCCTTCCCCCAGTCTCTAGCATTTGTTTCCTTCCGAAGCTGTGCGCTGGGTTCTTAGACACCGCAACAAAAGCGACTTTCCTCCAAGCTCCTGCCACCTGTTGGGTTTTCACACATCTCCAACGAGTTGGGGGGAGGGATCCGTTGCCCTTTTCCCAGTGTCTCTGGTGTGCCCCCGTTGCCCCCCCAGGGCCTGGGATTCTCTTTGCTGCCCGTTTGTGACAGGACTCTGGGGCAGGAGGAGGTGGGGGGCCGGCAGCAGCTGGAAGGGGAACTGAGTGGGAAGGGGCCTGAGCTGGCAGCGGGGGCGAGTTTGATGGATTACTCCGCGGGCCCAGAGGTTTCTCCCTAATCCCCCTTTGTGTCCTGGCCTGCAGCCCCTCACTCTCTCTGACAAGCTGCTGAGCAGAAGGCTTCCAGTCTGACTGAAGAAAAGGCAGCTCAGCAGGGTGAACTTTAAATCCCCGGCCTCCCTGCCTCGGGGGAGGCAAGAGCCGGGGAACCTGCCCGGGGTGGGGCTGGGCCCCTTCCCTGTGCCCAGCCCTCGTCCTTTGTTGGGATTCCCTCAGAGTGGAGAGGTTGCATTGTGTGTGTGGGGGGGGTGTCCTCGGATGCCCCTGAGGCAGTGCCATTTGTGCAGTCACCGTGGAGGTTTTCTCGAGTGGGACAAGGGATAAACCGACCCGCCTGGTTAGGAAATAATTGGTCCCAGAAAGCCAGGGGCTTGAGTGGTAGATTGGGAGGTATCAAAGTTCAATATTCCATGCTGCCTGCCTCCCCCCACCCTCCAGCCCAGCAGCCCAGGTAGAAATTTCCACAGCACCTGTGTGAGGTCTGTAAGCTCGGTGCCTCAAGGCCCCCCACCCCCTTTAAGGTGCCTCCCAAGTTTCCTTATGAAGCTACCATGCAGCTGCACTTGAGGAGTGCAGTGTACCAAGTTTTATTAGGCAAGGCGCAGGGCATTGGTCTCCGTACTGAGGCGAGGGTTGGGCAGTAAGGGTGTCGCGCTCTCGTACCCCAGAGGGTCGTCTCCTCGCTTCCCGCCTCCAGAGCATTGAATCCAGCCCCCTTTGGAGGAGCAGGGGCCCCCACTCCCTTTCCCTCTGGCCTTGCCTGGAGTGGGCCAGAGAGGTTGAACTGGGGTATCACCCCATGCTTTTCTGCGTGCCTTGGCTACCAGGCTTCTGTCTCTGGGAAGGTCAGTGGGCTGTGGTGAAGCGCACAGAGACGTGTGCTCTGAGCTTCCAGAGGAACTCAGCCTGTGAGAAAGCAGCCGTCTTTGTGAGTGTAAAGAGAGGACACAGGGTCGCGGAGCCTGCGGGGTCAGTGTGGGGGCTGAGGCCGTTTGATGTGCCTGGGCGGGGTGTGGGGACTCCGGCATGCATAAAGACGCCATAGAATTGCTGTCTGACAGAGGTGGGGCGGGGCCTGTCCCCAGACTCTGCTGGCTGTGGCCTCTGTCAGCAGAGGGTCTCTGCTCCCCCTGCTCCCCCTCAGCCTTGTGGGGTGGCAGGAGCCCCTTTGAAAGCCCTCAAAGGCCTCTTTATGTGGCCTCTGATCCTCCCCTCCCTCACTGAGCCATGAAGGACAGGGCTCACTTGGGTCACTTTCTTGTGCTTGGCCTCTACTCTGGCTTTTGAGTTTTGGACAAAGTTCAGGCCAAGTTTGTTCCTGTGACTCAGTTTCGCTTCCCTAGGCTGCCTGGGGGTGGAGGGGAGGCATTCTGGGCGCCCCCCGGGGCTCTGGCAGGCTTATCTTAGGTGAGTTTGGGAGGAAGTTTCTCACCCTTTAAACACACACCTCTGCTGCGTCCATTCATGTTTTGCACGCACATTTCCCAGGTTCCTAGTCTTGCTGGGCTGTGTGTCAAAGAATTGCCTGCCCTGGGGCTTGGTGCTACAACTCCAGATTCACAGGATTCTTAAAGAGTCCAGGTTCACTGATGCCCCCACCCTGCCTTCCCAGGCTTTAATCCTGAACCCCATGGGGATGAGGATGGCTTAGGGGAGAGCTAGCTCCCCGAAGGGAGGGTTCTCGGAAGGGTCCCAGTGGTTTCTTCTGGCTTTGTAGCTGTGAGGCCATGAGGACCCACAGAGGAGGGGGTGGGGGAGTTTGAAGCTTGAAAGGAAAATCCGCACCACCGCACCTGCACCCGCAAGGCTGCTCATGCTTGTCCTTCCTCCTGTGACCTGGTCAGCCGTCCTCTTCCTGCCACCCCCTCTCCAGGTGAGCAGCTGGCTCTGCTGCTCGGTCTCCTGTTTGGCAGCCCAAGGGCTCTAGAAGTAGTGGGGGGAGAGCCTGAAAGTCTCTGAGATAGGAAGAGAAGGGGATGGGGGGCCGGTTAGGTCCTGTCGCCCAGCCCATGTCCTCTTTACTCCAGGAGGATGAGGGAGCGCGAACGGCGAACGTGATTGGTCCCTTTCCAACTTTGATGAGAGTGCAGGACAACAGTGCTGCCACCGAATGGTACTGGGTTTCTTTCTGTCTCGGTACCCAGGGCAGAGGGCCTTGTGGGTAACTCTATCAGCTGGAGTCAGTGCATGGGGGGCAGGGGCTCTGCAATAGGGTTGGCAGACCAACCAAGAGCAGGGAGGTGTTGAGGAGGGGGGCATTGAGGCTAAGAAAGAAGGGTTTGAGGTTCTTTGGGGCTTAGAATGCCTTGGATAATTCTGGGCTCAGAAAAGTTGGGCTGTCAAGAGTATCTCTACTTCCAGGGCAGAAAAAGTATAAAAAGAGGGGCGGGCAGGCTCAGCAACCAAAGTGCAGGGACCTGGCAGGCTGCCTACCTCTACCTCACTCATTCCCATGAATTGTGTGTGCCTCTGGTCCAGACCCCAGATGCCAGGTAGAGACTCTGGGGGGGGGAGGGGAGGGCAGGGAGGTCCCATAGCTCCGAAGCTGGCTGGGCTGTAGGAGGATGGGGAAGATGCCTGTTTTCCTGTAGTCTAAGAGCTCCCCACTCCCACTCACAAAAGTGCCCAGAGGACTGAGGGAAGGACAGCAGGTGGAGTGACCTGACTAATGGAGGAAGCAGGACTTGGAGAGTGCAGGCACGTTTATGGGTGAGGTTGGCCCTGGCAAAGTCTCTGTTTGCTCAAGGAGGACACCGGGTCTTTTAAACCCAGTTCGGGAGAGTGCCCAGTCCCTCCCAGGCCCAGGGTGGGGAGCAGAATGGTTAGAAGTCTTTTACCCCAGAACCTGCCCCTCTAGGGAAACTTTGCCCCTGAATCACTAGGGAAAAAGAGGGCAGGGGTCACGTTGAACCCACAGTAGCTCAGCTGATGCTGAAGCCTGTCCAGGGCCTCTGCCTCCCTCGGGACTCTGGGGTCAGTATTCCTTTCTTATACCACCCTTTTTATAAGCCCTGCCCCTTACCTCAGTGTGGGGGAGGGGCAAGTCCTGTATTTCCTGGTCTTCTAGCAGCCGAAGCCCAGAGGGCCAACATGGAGTGCACAGACTTCCCTCAGGCAGATGGTGTCTGGTGTCTCTGAGGCACAGCTTAGCACCTACTGCATGCCTTGTGACACACAGAGCTGGGGGGGGGGACCTGGTGTTAGCGGAGAAGATAAAAGGAGAGGGAGTGCCCTTTATTAGGAGCTGGTAAAGCTGGCAGAGGGTGTGTGTGTGTGTGTGCACGCGTGAGTGTGTGTGCATGTGAGTGTGTCAGTTGTGTGAGTGTGAGTGTGTGAGAGTGTGTGTGTGAGTGTTTGCATGCGTGTGTGCACGCACACGTGAGTGTGCACGCATGTGAGTGTGTGTGCGTGCATGTGTGTGAGTGTGTGAGAGTGTGTGTGAGTGTGTGCACGCGTGTGCGTGCACTGTGAGTGCATGCGTGTGTGCACGCGTGAGTGAGTGTGTGCGTGCATGTGTGAGTGTGTGTGCATGTGTGTGTGTGTGTGTGCGCGTGTGAGTGTGTAGGGAGCTTTAGCTGCCCCAGCCCTCCCCATCAGGAGTAGCAAATTTTCAGTACCATTTATAGGATTGATTGGCGAGGAGTGGAATGGTGTGTCCCTGGAGGGGGGGTGGATTGGGGGGGTTGGGGTGGGGTGGGATGTTTTGTTTCCTGCTCCTCTTTTGGGGTAAATGCAGGTTGGCAGGCTCTTAGCTTTTCTCTCCAGGGCCTGCACTCAGTCTCTTAGTACATTTCCATGTTGATTTGAAACTTCTCCCTTTCCGTCTTTAAAACCTCTGTGAACCCAAGGCTTTGCAAATGTCAGGCAGGGGCTCTGCCACTTAAGTTACGCAAAGCCCCTCCTTTATTATAGGGCCTCAAATGGACGGTCCTCTTGCTTCACTGTTACAACTGCTGGAACTGTAGGACTACAGTTCCCACAATGCCCCAGTTTCATAGTTTGCAGGCAGGATGTTACCATTGCTGGGAAGCAGGACCTGGTGGTTACTTACCCAGTGACCCAGTAACTACGAAGGTCTGTGCTGTTGTGCACCTTCTGTGAGTGGAGGGAGGCCAGAGGTCATCTAGGGAGTGATGGCGCCTCACTAGCCTGTTGGCATCGTCTCAGGTCCAACAGTAAATACATAGGGATGAGATCTAGGATCTTGTGCTGTGAGGCTGGGGTTCAGGTTAGGCATGGTCCCAGCTGCTTGTGACAGTTGGGTGGTAATGTTTGGGTTGCACTGCCCCCAACCTCCTGTGACACTTGAGGGAAAATTCTCAAGAGATTCTTGGGCTTAGGTTCACCAAGAGGAACTGTGTGTCTTGGTGACAAATTGAAACCCCACTTAAGGAACTTGTACCCCTTCTTCTTCCCTCTTGTCTCTGTGCTGGGCTGTGGGGGTTACGGTGTGACAGGGCTCCGAGCCCGAAAGGAGAGAAGAGGAAGTGACATTTTCATGGTTTTATTTTTTGACAGATTACATGTACACAATTGTGTGTGCGCTGTGTGTTCACGTTTGCGTTGGTGAAAGCCAGAGGTTAACTAGTGGCACTCTACTTTTTGAGACACTGTCTATCATTGAATAGCACCAATTGGCTAGGCTGGCTGGAGGTGCACTCTTCCACCAGACTCCAGCCCAGCACCGGAATTATAGTGTAGCCACACTGTCTTTTCTGTGATGCCGGATGTCAGAATTCAGATCTTTTTTGGGGCAGGGGGGTTGAGACAGGGTTACTCTAACAGTCCTAGCTCTATAGAGCAGGCTGGCCTCAAACTCACGGAGCTCAGCCAGCCTCTGACTCCCGGGCCCTGGGCCTAAAGGCGTGCGCCACCACCGCCCGGCTACAGAGTTCAGATCTTTATGTTTTTGTTTCGGGCACTTTGCCAGCTGAGCTGCCACCCCCTCCACTTCCTGGAATTATTTATGTGTGTGGTATGTGTTCATGTTCATGCGTATCCATGTGTGTAAAGACCAGAGACTGATAATCAGACGTCCTCTCCTCTTGCTCTCCACCTTAGTTTTGGGGACCGGGTCTTCCCCTGAAGGTGGGGCTCGCGGACTCAGCCGGATGGCCTTGGGATCATTCAGTTTCCAACTCTCAGCCCCAGGGTTACAGATTCACTTTACCGTGCCCAGCTAAAAGTCTGCTGGGAATCCGAACTCAGCACCTCCTGTTGGAAGAGTACGTGCTTTGCCCGCTGAGCCACCCCTCAGCTCCAGCACTGTCACTTTAAACAAGAATTGAGCGGTCCTTCTTTGGAAGTTGGAGAGAAAAGCAGGCAGGTGGGGCCTGGTGGGGGGCGTCCAGCCAGCACCACCCTCAGAGCCAGCCCTGACTTTCTCCAAAAAGGGGAAACTGGAGAGGCGCTTCAAAAGGCAGTAAGTGACATCTGCTTAGCCTTGGGGTGTGCTGAGGTCATTTTCTCTAATAACACGAGCCTCCTGACAGAGTGGCTGGGGCCAGGGGCAGCCGAGCACAGGGCCACCTCACTGGCCTGCGAATGACCAGGAATCGGGGACCGGGTTCCGGGCTCTCAACATTTCATGTGACTTACTGTCTTGCCCTTCTAGGATCTGACTGACGAGATGTGTCCCCATCAAGGCACTAGACAGTGACGTGTTAGCGTGGGGTGAGATGCCACACTGGTTCCAAAGGGCTGGCAGAAATGGGAGTCTGGCTGGACTCTAGGAAGCTGGTGGTAGCAAGAAGGAGGGGCCACGGCAGGGCGGAGCCGACTCGCCTGTGGAGTATGTGAATGGCCCCTGGAGCCCTCACTGCCCTTGTCCATCATGATCCAGAGGCTGTGGGTCAGCCGTCTGCTACGGCATCGGAAGGCCCAGCTCCTGCTGGTCAACCTGCTGACCTTTGGCCTGGAGGTGTGTCTGGCTGCTGGCATTACCTACGTGCCACCCCTCCTGCTGGAAGTGGGGGTGGAGGAGAAGTTCATGACCATGGTGTTGGGTGAGTGGCCCTCCTTCCCTTCCCTGCTGCTCTAGTATGTGGTGCGTCTGGGTTGCAGGCAGCCTGGGGAATGGCTCAGAGTGGCTGGATGCCTGGTGGGAGGGTTATCTGTTTCTGTTTGCACCTCACAGCCCTTGGGGACCATCTACACTCAGGGAAAGGGAAGCCTAGAGAAGGCTAGTGTGTCCGCTGCTGGGTAGAATTGGGGCTTCACCATGATTTCCCAGTCAGGGGTCTCTTCCCTGGGCACAGAACAGGTGGTGTGGGTTTCTGATGCTGTTTACAAGCAGAAGCCAAGCGGCTTCCCTCCTTCAGGAGAGGGCGGCCTGTGAGGATGCAGGCTCTGGGTTCTGGCCTTTGTTGAAACCCTGCTTCTAGCCCACGGCAGGCCTGAGTCATTGCATTGAGCATTGCTTCTCAGGTGCTGCGTGCCTGCCACTGTTTCCTCGTCTGAAAGCATGGTGTCCATAACACATGGCCCTGAGGGGAGCAGAGTCCCTGTGAATGCCGAGTGTGGGCTCTTACCTCAGTGTGACACGCTGTTGTGCCATCCTTCTCAAAGAGCTGTCCTCGTCCCTCTTGCCCTGACTGCTGATTTGTGCCGTTTGTCCTTGCAGGCATTGGCCCAGTGCTGGGCCTGGTCTCCGTCCCACTCCTAGGCTCAGCCAGTGACCAGTGGCGTGGGCACTATGGCCGCCGGAGACCGTTCATCTGGGCTCTGTCCCTGGGTGTCCTGCTAAGCCTCTTTCTCATCCCAAGGGCTGGCTGGCTGGCAGGGCTGCTGTGCCCAGATGCCAGGCCGCTGGAGTTGGCCCTGCTGATCTTGGGAGTGGGACTGCTGGACTTCTGTGGTCAGGTGTGTTTTACCCCGCTGGAGGCCTTACTCTCCGACCTCTTCCGGGACCCAGACCACTGCCGCCAAGCCTTCTCTGTCTATGCCTTCATGATCAGCCTCGGGGGCTGCCTGGGCTACCTCCTACCTGCCATTGACTGGGACGCCAGTGCCCTGGCTCCGTACCTGGGCTCTCAGGAAGAATGCCTCTTTGGCCTCCTCACTCTCATCTTTCTCGCTTGCGTGGCGGCCACTCTGTTCGTGACCGAGGAGGCCGTGCTGGGCCCACCGGAGCCAGCGGAAGGGCTGTCGGTCGCCTCCGCGTCATCCCGCTACTGCCCATGCCGTGTCGGCCTGGCTTTCCGGAATCTGGGTAGCCTGTTTCCCCGGCTGCAGCAGCTGTGCTGCCGGATGCCCCGCACTCTGCGCCGGCTCTTTGTGGCTGAGCTGTGCAGCTGGATGGCACTCATGACCTTCACACTCTTCTACACAGACTTTGTGGGAGAGGGACTGTACCAAGGGGTGCCCAGAGCCGAGCCAGGCACTGAGGCCCGCAGACACTATGATGAAGGTAAGTCTCTGGGAGCTGCTGCGGATGCTGCCCTGCACCGGACGGGCCGGGTTGGGAGATGCTCGCAGCCTGGGGCCCTGGCTGGTGGCTATTCCCCCTGGTCCCCAGCGCCCTGTCAGTAAAAGAAGAAGGATTCACCTGTGTGCCACAGCTCACGGATGCGGCTACTGTCCTCGTCGCGTCAGCGGGACTTCTGAGTCTGTGTGGCTCTATTTGTCCCTGGCCTTGCGCCCGCCCCCTGCTCACTTTCTTGAGAATTCGCCGTCAGGCATTCCACGGAGCTGTCTTAGAGACGGCGTGGGGCCATCTCGTGGGCCTCACCCCCTCCTCCGTTTCGTACCTTGTCCTGCTTCCTTAGACCGACATAGACCGTCTTCCTGTGCCCTTAGCTAACAGCTCTGGCCACAATCTAGATGGCATTGTTGTGGGCAGGTGTGGGGAGGGCCCTGGGGAGCAGGTGCCCACGGCCACGAGTCTATAGAGTCTCCGTCCCCGCACACTGGGCAGGGTCCTTACCCCACTTCTTCCTGCCCCCAGGCATTCGGATGGGCAGCCTGGGACTCTTTCTGCAGTGTGCTATCTCCCTGGTCTTCTCCCTGGTCATGGACAGGCTGGTGCAGCGGTTTGGCACACGGTCCATCTATCTGGCCAGTGTGATGACCTTCCCTCTGGCTGCTGGTGCCACGTGCCTGTCGCACAGCGTGGTCGTAGTGACAGCCTCAGCTGCCCTCACCGGGTTCACCTTCTCAGCCTTGCAGATCCTGCCTTACACGCTGGCCTCCCTCTACCATCGAGAGAAGCAGGTACTCCCATTGGCCAGGTATAGGGCGGGGACGGGCTGAGCTGGTCACAGTTCGGTGTCTGGTGTCTGACAAGGCTTTCTCTGAGCAGAGGCCCCAGCCTCTGAAGAAGTGTAGATTAGATCCTAGGAATGACTTCCTGGCATTAGAACTAGAAAGTACTTGAGTGGACGATTGCAGGAAGTAAGGAGCCCCTCCCTAGGAGTCCTGGAGAATAAACATCCTCTATTCTCTACTATATTACTATATCCAGAGGTAGAGCGTGGGTCCCTGGCATGTGGCTGCAGCGGATGGCAGCAGTGGGAATAGCCTGGCTTTGGCTGTTTTTTTTGGGAGGGGGGGGTGTTTTGAGACAGAGTTTCTCTGTGGCTTTGGAGCCTATTCTGGAACTCAATTCTGTAGACCAGGCTGGCCTTGAACTCCCAGAGATCCGCCTGCCTCTGCCTCCCGAGTGTGCACCACCAACACCCAGGCAGCTATTTTTTCAGAGAGGAATTTGATCAATCTGTATCCATCTTGCTGTAAGATGGAGACTTCTTCCTGCTCATCTCTTTCTAGTCTGTCCCTGCCCACTCGCTGCCCCTCCTCCACCCGGCTTTTCTCCTTTGCCTCCATTCTCTGCATCTCTTCCGTGCATTTCTGAGCCTGACATACTGACTCTGTCTGCCTGAGCGCCCGGCTCCTTGTTCGGTCAACACTAACCAGCGCATGCAGAAGGAAGGCCCTCTTCTGTGGGAGGCCTCCTGACCTAATCGGCGTGCTCACCCTGTGCCTTGCACTGTCCCCACTGAGTTTTAGGACCTGGATTCGGAACCCTACCCTACAGAACACAAGTTGGTATGGCTTAGGGGAGAGACTACAGGCCTTCCCATCTAGAGTTTTCAGGGTTAGGAGAGACCTGTCCCTGGCCTCAGCTAGTAGGCTAGTTTGCTCAGCAGTAATTTGCAGGGGTGCGGAGAGCTGGGCTGGGAATGGGAACTTGGTCCCTCAGGCTTCTGTTGGCTGTCTTGGAGCTCTGGGCTGGTACTTTAAAAAGCTGCTGTCTAAAGATCAGGTGTGTGAGTATTGGTGGTTATGCCAGAGCTAGCTCTTCTCTGAGAGCCGTCTATCCCCGGAACCTCTCTAGAATCCAGCCTTCCTGTTCTTTCCCTGGGTGGCAGGCAGGACATAAGCGTCTGTAAAGGCCTGTCTCCAGCGGGCCCTGCACCCTGTCTGACTGTCCCTGGCCACTTTCTGAGCTATGGCATGGCTTGAATAGCGGTGGGCTTGTCTGGCCTGGCCTGCGACCTCCTAGTTCCCTGATGCAGCCAGCGCCATCAGACTTCTGTGTTCCGCACTGCCTGGCACAAGGACCAGCATTGGATACGAGCTTGCCTCGGCCTTCAGTAGGAGCCTAGGGTTGATAGGGTCAGGCAGATGTGTGCTCTCTGGTTTTGGGCAGCCTACAGGAATGAACAGAAAATCTTCAGAACCGGGCAGCTGGGCTGTGGAGGTCACCAAAATGGCCTTCCTGCTGCCTCTCCTTCTGCAGGCAGTTTCTGGGCTCTTTCTGGTCAAAGGCCAGGACAGTGATGACCTCACCTTGGGCAGGGACTTTAGGAGTGCCTCATTTGGGTTTTGTTCCTCTGTTCTGTGTCTCACTTCTGTCTGTCCCATTTTTCCTGTCTTTTCTAGAGGGTTCTACACTTTTCTATTGCTGACTTCTAAGAAAAGCTAGAGTAGACTGCAGGCTTCAAATTTGTGGGTTCTGCTTAGATCCACAGCAAGTAGGTTTCTCCCGGTTTGTGTATTTTTGTTTTTTGTTGTTGTTTGTTTGTTTGTTTCCCCTGAAAGCCTGGTAGTTGCCTGGTTTCTTAGAGCCCCGGGTCAGAGGCAGCAAGGATATTCGGGAACCCCTGCACCTGGACACACCTATCCTTGTTTCCTTTTTGTCCCCCACCCTCAGGTGTTCCTGCCCAAATACCGAGGGGACGCTGCATGTGGTAGCAGTGAGGACAGCCAGACAACCAGCTTCTTGCCGGGCACTAAGCCCGGAGCCCCCTTTCCCAACGGACACGTGGGCCCCGGCGGCGGCGGTGGCATCCTGGGACCCACACCAGCACTATGCGGGGCCTCTGCGTGCGATGTCCCCATGCGCGTGGTGGTGGGTGAGCTTCCTGAGGCCAAGATTGTTACCGGCCGGGGCATCTGCCTGGACCTGGCCATCCTGGACAGTGCCTTCCTGCTGTCGCAGGTGGCCCCATCCCTGCTCATGGGCTCCATTGTCCAGTTGAGTCACTCTGTCACTGCCTATATGGTATCAGCTGCAGGCTTGGGTCTGGTCGCCATTTACTTCGCTACACAGGTAGTGTTTGATAAGAATGACTTGGCCAAGTACTCCGTGTAGAAAGGATGCTTGCTGGAAGGCATCCAAGAAAGAAAGGGGGGGGTGGCTGCCTCACGGAGTCTCAGCCTGGAGGGCCCGCAACAAGGCTGGCTGGCCTGTTGTTGCCGACGTGGGGTAGCTCTCTGCTGCCACCCGAAGGCAGTGAGGTGTATCGTTGCACAGGGAGACGCTGGGGCTTCCCACTCTGGCTTCAGAGCCTGCTGGCAGCTACTCACATGGTGTGTCTGTCCGAAGTTCTTCCGGGGTGAAAATGCAGGCTTGTGCAGGAGCGTTACCGAGGCTCGGGGTTAGTAGCTCGCCTCCTGGCTGACTCACCACGGGAGGATCTGGGGACCTGCTTGAACTTCCCTCTAAGCCCCTCGTCCATATTCTGTCACTGTTGCTCTTGCGTGGGAGTTTCTCGTAGGAAACCCTCCTCCACAGGGTTTGACAGCATGGACGTTGGAAGGAGGAGCCTGAACGGGCAAGATAAAACCCCGTGGTCCATCCTTTCTGCTGAATTCCCTACCCCAACCTGTCCCCAGAAATGGCTCAGTGCATTGGCCCTTGTGCTGCCATCATGGAGACATCGGCCTTTAAATATTTAATTTATTTATTTAACACATTAAAAGTAAAATTCATTCCCAGCTTTTTTTTTTTTGGCCTAGGAGTTGAGTAGGGCAGGAACCCCAAGAACAGGGTCCCCTAAAAAAAGCCGATACTGCCAGACTCCTCTCCTAGGGTGATAGGTCACCAAAACTGCCTGGCCTAGTACCTTGGGTCGTCTGTCCCCCTAATTGAGAACCCATGAGATGTCCCCACTGGAGGCTGGGCATTGAGGGAAAGTGGGACGGGGCTCTAGGTCTACACAGCATACTAGCTCCCATTCGCCTCTTGCCCCTGCTTGGCTCCTCTGAGAGTGGACCCGTGAAGTGATTGCCCTTCCAACTCTGTCTACCAGCTCCGTAGCCTCTGTGTGGGGCTTTTTGGACCCTAAGCACAAGTGTGGTTCCTTAGGCCTCTGCGCATCACAGCCTCTGGGGCACATCTGGGGAATCTCACACAAACTCAGGAGTACTCCCTGCCCTACAGAGCCAAGGAGCTCTTGTCTAGGGGGTGGATTTCAGTGCTCATTGCAATAATGTTGTGTCTTATTTATTTAGCAGAGTAAATATTTTATACTGTATTGAGAAATCAGAGTATAACGTTTATGGTGATGAAATTAAAAGCTCCTTCTATGTTTGCTTGCTGTGTGTTTTGTCTTTTCTGAGTGGGAAGGGGTTGGTGCTCAGATCAGCATCACACTCTGTTCCTGGGGACTTAGTTTTGGCGGCGTCAGTTCCATTTTCCACCAGCAGGTGGCGCAACGGCCCATCACCCAGGCACAGGCATGTGCGACTTCGGGTAGGGAATAGTCCATCAAGATGGAGCATTCACAGCAAGGACACTAGAGTGTAGCTGGCACGCAGAAGCAGGAGGTGCAGTGGGCCTCTGGTCAAGCTCAGTCTTTCCTGCCTTGCCTTATCCTTGAACTCTGCAGCCCTGACCGACCTTCCTGCCCCTGAGTGGTCAACACGTTAATACCCACGAAAGGACTTCTGGAAATGTTTCCTATGGGGCCGGAGAAGAGATGGCTCTGCCGTTTAAGAGAACACACTGTTTTGCAGAGGACCCAGATTCAGTCCCAGCACCTGTATCCAGCAGCTCACAACTGCCTGGTGACCCCATTCCAGAAGATCGGACACTCCTCAGACTTCCTCTCATACACACACACGTGCACATAAACAATAATAAAATCCAAATGAATGGTCTCTGCATTATTTAACTTTAATTGTGAGAATTGTCGAACAGCCCTGAATAGTGTGCCTGGTATAAACAGAGCCCAGCTCTACAACTCAAACCCTGCCATTTATTTCTGCTTCTCTCCCGGGATTAGCTTTAAAAATCATGTGCCAGGCCATTTTATTTCACCTGTAAAACTTTGGTTTGCAGCCCTGAGAAATAGGACTTCAGCTGCAGACATGGTTCAGCGGCTAAGAGGACTTGCTATTCTTCCAGAGAATCAAACTTGCATCCCCAGCATCCACACGCTCCTGTAACTGCAGCTGCAGGGGGCTGGACACCTCGCCACCCCCTCTGCAAGCACCCACACGCACACATGCTCGCACATGCAATTTAAAAGTAGGCATGTTTACTAGGTCATAATACCATGCTATTCAGTGAAGCACAGACTAATTACTAAGATCTCAGATCATGCATAGTGTTCCCCAGATGCCGAGGGAGGGTCTTTTCCTACCATTCTTTGGTGTGGTGGTTGGAATAGGATGGTCCCCATAGCTCATATATTTGAATATTTAGTCATCATGGAGTGTCACTGCTTGAGAGGGATTAGATGTGACCTTGTTGGAGTAGGCGCTGCCTTGTTTGAGGAAGTGTGGGGTGGGGTGGGGTGGGGTAGGGGCTTTGAGGTTTCAGAAGCTCAAGCCAGACCCAGTGTTGCCTTCTTCCTGCTGCCTGGGGATCTGGATGTAGAACACTCAGCCCCTCCAGCCCGCGTCTGCCTGCATGCCGCCATGCTTCCTGCCATGATGGTAATAGACGTACGCCTCTAAACTTGTGAGTGAGCCCCAATTAAATACTTGTAAGAGTTGCCTTGGTCAAGCCAGGTGGTGGTGGCGCACACCTTTAATCCCAGCACTCGGAAGGCAGAGACAGGCAGGTGGATCTCTGTGAGTTCGAGGCCAGCCTGGTCAACAGAGTGAGTTCCAGGACAGGCTCCAAAGCTACAGAGAGACCCTGTCTCTAAAAACAACAACAAAACAAAAGAGTTGCCTTGACCATGGCGTCTCTTCATAGCAAGGGGACACTGACCAAGGGAATTAGTTTGAGTAAGGCTTCATTTTTATATAATTGTCTTTAGTTGCTTTATTATCTTATTTGCTGCATTCCTGAGTGTCCCTTGTTTTATTCTTTCTAACCTGCCTTTATTTACGAGCAGTGGACTTTTCCTGCAGTTTTGTACACACACACACAATTTTTTTCTTTCATGTCAGGGCCTATGTAAATCTCATATTTTGCAATGGGTTCTGTCTCTTAAATCTCATAATCCATAGTTACTGCTTCTGTTTCTTTTTGTTGTTGTTTTGTAAAATTTGTTAAATACACTGGGAGGCTTATGCTGGAGACATCTGCATTCCCATAATGACTCACGTTTTGGAGACAGAATCTCTTGTAGCCCAAGCTGGTCTCAAACTCAGTATGTAGATAAGGACGACCTTGAACTTTTTAACATTTATTAATCATGTGTACATGGGGGAGGTATACTCTAGGATAATCCGTGACGATTGGCTCTGCCCTATCATATGGCGGGTCCTGGGCATTGAACTCGGGTCATCAGACTTTACAGCAGGTACCCTCACTGACTAAGCCAATCTGCCAGCCCAACAACAACAAGCTCTTGGCCCTCTTGAGTGCTGGGGTTACAGGCGTTTGCCAGCTCAGCCGCTCTCGGTATGGGCTCGGCAAACACGCTGACAACTCGGCCACACTTCCAGCCCTTCTGTGTTCTTCTTGTCCTTGTGCCATCTGCAAGCTGTGTTTAAAGTCAGACTGGGTAAGATCTGGTTTGTTTCTGTAAGAACACTGAGGCAATCTCTGCACCTCCATGTGTTATCTGAGCCACAGCCTCGGCTGTCTTTCTTGTCAGGTGTTAGAAATCACTGACATCGTTACTTAGAATTACTGTAGTTTGGGTGCCCCTTGCTGGTATGCTTGGGACCACAAATGTTTCTGATTTCCTTTTAGATTTTAGAATATTTGGAGATATAAAATGGAGTATCTCAGAAACAAGACTCAAACCCAAACACAAAATGTCTTTATGTTTCCTTTGTTCCTTGAGGTCATTTTATGTCATATTTTCATTGTGAGCATGGTGTGGTATCCTGTTGGCACTCAGAGCTTTCTATCTGGGAGACTGAACTTTTTTAATTTAGTAATAGTACTCAGCCCGTGTTTTGCTGTGACGGTAAAAGGGTGGGCCACCTGTCCCTTTTTCGACAAGTCCCTGACTCTTTTCTTGTGTCTACTGGTTTATTTTAAAACGTGAAAGTAAAAACAAGAAACCAGATTCCCTAGCATCCCCTAATGATGGCAAGTTTTTTGTTTGTTTGTTTGTTTGTTTTGTTTGTTTGCTTTGCTTTGATGGGCTTAAACTAGCTTCTTGTATTTTGATTCTTATTTCAAGTACAAGTTGTCTCATCTGGGCTAGTAGGAGCCTCTTCAAGTTGGTCTCTTAGCCCTTAGGATGTAGATAGCCCCAAGCAGGCATCGGAGCACACACAGGCATCCAAACTCAGCCTGCAGACCTGGGATGGTAACTGGCTGTCGCTGGTACCGTGACACCACCACAGGTATTGGGGATGTTTGTTCAATTGGCCTTCAGTTTAGGACCTTTTTCAGGGGCCAGAGCTAAAAGTGTTTTTTGTTTGCTCGAGGCAGGGCCTAACTATGTATTCTTGATCCTCCTGCCTCCATGGTCCAAGCTCTGGGATTTTTTTTTGTTTTGTTTTGTTTTAGTGTTTTTCAAGACAGTGTTTCCCTGTGTAGCTTTGGAGCCTGTTCTGGTGCTAGTTCTGTAGACCAGGCTGGCCTCGAACTCACAGATATCTGCCTGCCTTCTCCCCCCGAGTGCTGGGACTAAAGGTGTGCACCACCAACACCCAGCAAGTTCTGGGCTTACAGGTGGGAGCCACCATGACTAGCTAAAATATATATATATATATTTAATTTTATTTTTAAGATTTACGTGTCAGCCAGGTGTGGTGGTGCACACCTTTAATCCCAGCCCTCTGGAGGCAGAGGCAGGAAGATCTCTGAGTTTGAGGCCAGTCTGGTCTACTGAGTGAATTCCAAGACAGCCAGGGTTACCCAAAAAACTCTCACAAAACCAAGATGTAGGTGTTTTGCCTGCATGTGTATCTGTCCACTCTATGCGTGCTGGACCAGCAGAGGGCAGAAGATGGTGTCAGATCTCTTGGAACCGGGGTTACAGCTAATTGCGAACCATTCTTTACGTTCTGGGAATCAAATCTCGGCTTCTGGAGGAGCCACCAGTGCTTTTAAGAGCCATCTCTTCAGCCCCATATATTAAAAAAAAATGTTTTTGGTAGTATTGAGGATTGAACCCAGGGTCTTTCACGTGCTAGGCGAGCACCCTATCCCTGGAGGCATATCCTGACCCTTCAGGAACATTTTATTAAACACAAGTAATCGGGACTTCTGATTCAAGACCATAGGTTTCATTTATAAATGTATCTTATCTACTTCATTTTTCCTACACTGACACAGAACTGAAGGCCTGGTCCAGAGCACATGCATAAGTGTGTGTGTGTGTGTGTGTGTGTGTGTGTGTGTGTGTGTGTGAGAGAGAGAGAGAGAGAGAGACAGAGACAGAGACAGACAGAGAGACACAGGACAGAGAGAGATGTGTATGTGTGTGTGAGAGAAGTGTGTGATGTGATGTGTGTGTGTGAGAAAGAGATGTGTGTGTATGTGTGTGAGAGAGATGTCTGTGTGTGAGAGACAGGTGTGTGTGTGTGAGAGAGGTGTGTGTGTGTGAGAGAAGTGTGTGATGTGATGTGTGTGTGTGAGAAAGATGTGTGTGTATGTGTGTGAGAGAGATGTCTGTGTGTGAGAGACAGATGTGTGTGTGTGTGTGAGAGAGGTGTGTGTGTGTGAGAGAAGTGTGTGATGTGATGTGTGTGTGTGTGAGAAAGAGATGTGTGTGTGTGTGTGAGAGAGAGAGAGATGTGTGTGTGTGTGAGAGAGAGAGAGGTGTGATTGTGTGTGTGTGTGTGTGTGTGAGTGAGGCGGGGGGTGGGGGGGTGGGTGGTGGTGGTGGTGGTGGTGGTGTGTGTGTGTGTGTGTGATAGGGTGATATGTGTATGTGTGTGGAAAGAAAAAAGACCTCTGTCAGTTATCGCCATGGCTGGCCATCAGCTCAGAACCTGACCCCTAGAGCCAATGATTGTTTTCTGTCTGGAGCTCCCTTCTCCACGGGGTTTGTGAAGGATGGATCCTTAAGGAACAGGAAGCTTAGGCACAGAGTAGCATTTCAGCTCAAGTTCTGAAAAACTGGGACACCTTAGCATCCCCACAGGTGACTGTGGTCCTTCCTCATGTAACAGAGTAACTCCCAACCTGAGAATTGGAAGGGCGGGGAAGCAGGAAGAAGGGGGCCATGGAAAGGCGGGTAGCATGTGATCTCATAACAAGCTAACTGGTCCTCTCTCGATGGCCTGTAGGTCAGTGCAGCCCTGGGCCCCGAGGGTGCATTTCATGGCGGTGGGGAGGAAAAGGCTGGGAAACACTAATGCAGAGATGTGTCAGACATTTGGTGAGTAGCAAACGCAGACGGAGTTTAGGGGAGCCCGGGGGTGGGGGGTGGGGGGGATGTGATTTCTTGTGGATAGAAGAGGGAAGTCCAGACTGGATAGCTTCCTGTGGTTGTGTGCCACCACATGCACATAGGGAGGGGCACAATTAGGAGGTTGGAGAGATGCGGCCTTGTTGGAGGAAGTGTGCCACTGTGGAGGTGGGCTTTGAGGGCTCAAGCCATGCCCAGTGTCTCAGTTCACTTCCTGTTTCCTGTGGATCTAAGATGTAGAACTCTGCACTTCTGCAGTATCATGTCTGCCTGCACCCTGCCACGTCCCACTGTGATGATAATGGACTGAACCTCTGAACTGTAAGCCACCCGGTTACATGCGTTCCTTTATAAGAGTTGCCGTGGTCATGGCGACTCCTCACTTCCCCTGCCTACTGATGCTGGGCCCAGCTATGTTTCAGATAAGGGACAGAGTGACCTGGGGAAGTCAAGAAGGTACTTGGGCAGGGTGTGTGATGTCTCATCTTCCTCTCGGTCCTCTGGCCCTCTCTGCAGAGCCTTGAGGGGAAAATACCTTTGGTTTCCAGGGTAAGGGTTGATTACAGCAGCCTGGCAGTCTTGTCACTGTTGGCTGAAGGGCTGTCCGGAGCTGTGACTTTTAGACACACAATACTGTTATCAGATTGCCCTGCATATTTAGAGGCGGTTTGATATGACCCAGAACAATATTGCTTGACTTCAGTCTGCTTTTCTGGAACTCGGCCTTGGGCAGATGGCGTGTACGTCTGTGTGTGTATGTGTGTGTGTCATTGATTGGCTCAACTTCATCTCTGTCTCCTTTAGCAAAATTTGCAGCCCCCACATGTGGCTGTCTTTAAATCACAGTTATCATTTCTTATGTGCTGGACCCTCTGTGATACCTGGGCTGGTCAGGGACAACTCCCTGTTCATGGAGGATCCTGGAAAGGGCATCTCACAAACCACAGGCTACGGACTTCTTGTTTTCTATTGAGGTGATGCATAACTAGGGTGAATAGCTCAGGAAGGTGTGTTGAAACCTAAGTCCAGTGCACTGGAGGCAAATCTTCAGGAGGTGACTCAGCCATGAAGAGTCATGAGGGTAAAACCCTGAATGGGATTAGAGGGCTCCACAAGCCAGGCACAAGGCCTAAAATCCTAGCCCTCGGAAGGTGGACACGGAGGGTAGGGCGTTCCGGGTCAGCCAGAGCTTCAAGCAGAGGTGATATGTATTCAGGAAGCTGCTGCAATATCTTTACCTTTCCTATAGATCTAATACTCTAATTTTAGAAGGTTGTTTTAAAAAAGTGCATGGGACCTTTAAAAAGCAATCCTGCCCGACTGCAATGCAGTAGGTTGGCCAGCCATTGCTGCTCCCTGAGGCTCTAAGATGCGAGGTGCTGTGGGCATCATAAGATGCTGTTCTTACGCTGTGATTCTAACCGTCTGTGAACCCTGGCATGAGTGGAAATCAGGAACGGAGCCTCTAAATGGTGCCTTATCCAGAGGGCTGCAATCTAAGAAGACTGGATTGGCACCTGAGAGCCCTGCCTTCCCCCTCCCCCTTAGCTAGCAGATTGTACAGGGAGGGTGATCTGGCAGGCAGCCCCTCCAAAATTTATTCTTGCCCTCTGGTCAGGCGGTGAGGCTTGTCTCTGAGATTAGCTCTTGGTGTGTGTGTGTGTGTGTGTGTGTGTGTGTGTGTGTGAGAGAGAGAGAGAGAGAGAGAGAGAGAGAGAGAGAGAGAGAGAGAGAGAGAGACAGAGTTTCTCTGTATTGCTTTGGAGCCTGTCCTGGAACTTCCCCTGTAGACCAGGCTGGCCTCGAACTCACAGAGATCCGCCTGCCTCTGCCTCCCGAGTGCTGGGATTAAAGGCGTGCGCCACCAACACCAGGCAACAGCAGTTCTTATAAAGGAAAACATTTAATTAGGGCTGGTTTTTGGGTCAGAGGTTTAGTTCACTGTCGTCATGGCAGCGAGCATGGCAGTGTGCAGGTAGACATGGTGCTGGAGAAGGAGCTGAGCGTCTTCCATTTTGATCCACAGGCAGCAGAAGGAGACTATGTATAACACGGGGCGTAGCTTAAGCATATAAAACCTCAAAGTCGGCCCGCACAGTGACACGCTTTCTCCAACAAGGCCACACTTCCTAATCGTGCCCCTCCCTACGGGCCCAGCGTTCAGACATACCAGTCTATAGGGGCCATTCCTATTGAAGCCACCACAGTAGTGTCCTTTCTGTACCATATCCTCTCTCTGTGTAGCAGGGGAGCGCTGACATATATCAAGGCCTCTGAGTCTTCTCCCGAGCCTATGTTTGGATGACATCTAGACTGACGGTCAACCCAGAATAAACAAACAATTAGCAGTGTATGCGTACACATTCCTTTCTGCAGAATGAAGTACATGTGTGGTTTTTTTTTTTTAAAGTTGTGTGTGTGGATGTTCTGCCTGTATGTATGTCTGTGAATCACGTATATGGCTAGTGCCTGTGGAGGCTAGATGAGAGCATCGGATCCCCTGGATCTGGTGTTACAGACCATTGTGAGCTGCCATGGTGGTGCTGGGAATTGAACCTGCGTCCTCTGGAGAAGCAGTCAGTGCTCTTAGCTGGTGAGACCTTGCTGCAGCTCCCACGTGTGTTCTTTTAATGTAGACTCTGAAGGGTTCCCGTCATGGTCTCAGTCTTCCCAAGGGACAAGCGAGGCATGTCCGGTGAACTTGTTTCTCACGGGTGGCCACTGCTACCATGAATTTGATGGGAGTGGCGACACCACTGATACAGGAAGGCGTTTTAAAATAGGAATAAAGGTCAGTACCGCGTGCTTGTAAATCCTAGCACTCACTGGGCTGAAGCAGGAGGACTGACCTCCAGAGGCCAGCTGGGAGACAGGGCAAAGCACCCAGATAAAAGTCACTTCCCAGCCAGGCAGTGGCGGTGCCCACCCTTAATCCCAGCACTCAAGAGGCAGAGGCAGGCGGATCTCTGTGAGTTTGAGGCCAGCCTGATCTACAGAGCGAGTTCCAGGATAGGCAGGGCTATGCAGAGAAAGCCTGTCTTGGAAAAAAACAAAACAAAACAAAAAAGTAATTTCCCTTAGGTAACTAGTTTAGATCCCCCCCACACACACGTAATGAGCCGTGAAAGGTGAGATAGCTTCAGTCGATAGTATGAATGTTTACTTAGCCTTCATGCATTAGTAAAACTACCAGCCTGACAGGGCTGGACAGACACTGGCTGCTCTTCCTTCCAGAGGACACAGGTTTGACTCCCAGCACACACATGATGGCTCACAGCCATCTGTAACTCCAGTTCCAGGGCATCTGACCCCCTCTCTGGCATCCGTGAGCACCTGTCATGCACAATATGCATAGACATGTGTGCAAACAGAATGTTCATACATGTAAGGTAAAATTGAAAACTATCAGGCCAGCCTAGGTTGCAAAGAAAGATCTCAGTTCTACGTCCTGCTGTCTCCCGCTCATGGATTGTCTTAGGACTGGTTGGCGGTGGTGAGTCAGACTCTTAAGCCTTCCCACTGCTTCTCTCCCTCTTCCCCCCTCCTTTCCCTTCCCCCCACCCTTCCCTCTTCTCCCTCCCTCCCTCCCTTCTTCTCTTCCTCTTCATCCTTTTGAGACAGCTGGCCCCAAGTTCACTATGCAACCAAAGATAACTTTGCAGTTGTAATCCTCCCGCCCCTACCTGGTACTGGGTACCGGGTACCGGGATCACGGGCGTATATCCTCATGCTTGGCTAGAAACGCACGAGTCTGCACATAGCGCACAAGCCAGATGCTTCTCATGGCTTCATCCATCGTTTTCACACATGAATCCTACTTCCCCAACTCAAACCCTGCCCTAACCTCGATGAGCTGTTGTTTCCTGCCACAAGCAGATTTTGCTCACCGGGGCCTCTGTGTCTTTGTACTTGCTCTGCTCCTTCTGGAAGAAAACCTCTGCCTCGTCTCTGCCACCTAGAGCTTGGGTTTATCCTCCAACTCTCAACTGGACCTTTTACTGCTCCCTGATGCTCTCCTTTATGTGCTTATGCCGTGCACTACCCTGGTATTCACGAACATTAGGCACCAACTTACCTGACATAATCATCTATTTTTTAATATTTATTATTTATACAGCGTTATGTATGTACACCTGTACTCTAGAAGAAGGCATCGGATCCATTATAGATGGTTGAGTCACTATGTGGGTGATGGGAATTGAACTCAGGACCTCTGGAAGAGCAGCCAGTGCTCTCAACTGCTGAGCCATCTCTCCAGCCCATCAGCTATCTTTAATACCAACGTTTGTTAAGCCCCCACCATGTGGCAGGTTAAGACAGGGATATGCTTTCTTGGAGGTCTTCAGCCAAGGGTGTGCACGGACACCGTTACAGAACGAATGAGGACGGTGTGCCGGTGCCTCAGGACCAGTTGCGTGGGTAGAGGATCCGTAGTCCAGCCTGAGGTGGGGCTGAGGGGACCCGGACGAGCTCCTGGGGAAAGTAAAGCTGAAAGGAGAGTGGGAGTCCCATCAGGGATTTGCCACCTGCTCCCCACTAAGCCCTTGCGGTGAGAAGCCTGCCTCTCAGCCATTGCTGGGGTCAGTCATTGCTTCGGTGCTCCACACCGAGCTCAGTCTTTACACCCAGGAGGCTCTTGATATGCTTGTGCTTGGGTAAATGCATGACTGAGCAAACACAGTGAATGGGTGGGTGAAATGCTGAGCCAGAAGGCAAGCTCAGCCTGACACTCCTGTTAACCACCGGGACTAACGCCGAGGCTGCCTTGGCCGTTGCATGACACATAGCTTATTGTGGGTTTTCCTGATCTCTGGACTGAGTTCAGGAATACAGCAGCTGCCTTATTCACAACAGACGCATCCTGAAACCCCAGTGCCTTCCTGAAACTGCAGACAGCACTCGCCAGCACAGTGCAATGGGCGCTTTTCCCCATACATATACAACGCATGGGAAGTGAAATTCCTAAGTTAGGCACAAAAGTAACGAATGAGATAGTACAGTTGTAACTATGTCCTTTAATAGAAGTCGTGGGGGTGTGGCCTCAGCTCCCACAGGCAGGTAGCATTCGCTGTGGAAACTCTGGACAGTGGCTTATGTCTCAGGTGAGGTGGGGCAGGGTGACTAAGACTTTTTCACACCCACCATAAAAGCAGGCAAAACTCTTAGGAATTGTCTGCTTCTAGAATTTTCCATTCATGTTTTCGAATTGTGAGTGACTGTGGGTAACAAGGCACAGAAAGTGAAACCAGGGAGAAGGAACCACTGTGCTGTGGGAGTGATAAGTGGTTACACGTTTTGAATTTGTGGCTTTTGTTTTGGTGTACTATAGTTAGAACTGCTCGTTTTAGAAGTGCTTAGGAGTTACATAAGTGATGTTTTCCTGAAACTACCCTATGTTTTTCTTAATATGAAAAGCCTCCCACACACCCCTAAAAGAATAACACCACCATCTTTTGCTGGGCAGAGCTCTTGGGATGCAGAGGCGAGCAGATCTCTGAGTTTAAAGTCATTCTGGTTTACAGAGTTGAGTTCCAGGACAGCCAGGGCTACGAACTGAGAAACCCTGTCTTGGAAAAGAGGGGAGTAAAAACGAAAAAGATTAAAGGTTCCGAAGAATAATAGAAAGAAATCATGGGATGTGGGTAGGGGCTGGGAGAAGTCAGCCAGATGACAGCTAGTCTTGACTTTGTATTGAGAGTCCCAGGAACCTTTTCATCTGGAAGTTTCCTGTTTGCAGGATCAGGCCTGGTAAGAGATGACCATCACCTGCCTCTAAGAATGTGCTGATGAGTTGCTGCGGGGGTGGTGGTGGTGGGGTGATTAAGTGGGTAAAAGCATGTGCTCTATAAACGTGATGACCTGAGTGTGAATTCCAGGCACCTGTGGCTGCGCATGCCTGTGACTACAGCACTGGGAGGCACAGATAAGCAGATTACAAGCACTTGCCGGCTAGCCAGCGTAGCCTAAATGGTGAGCTTCAGGTTTAGTGGGAGACCCTGCCTCAAAGCAACACAGTGGAGGGCACTGGCGAAGAACAACTGAAGTCCTCCTTTGGCCTCTGACTGAGCACACAGGGGCATAGGTGCCCATATCCACCGGCATGCGTGTCTGTACCATATGCACACCCAGATCCAATACACACACACACACACACACACACACACACACACAGAGAGAGAGAGAGAGAGAGACAGAGAGAGACAGAGAGAGAGAGAGAGACAGACAGACAGACAGACAGAGACAGAGAGAGAGAGACAGACAGAGACAGACAGAGAGAGAGAGACAGAGACAGACAGACAGAGAGAGACAGAGAGATAGAGACAGAGACAGAGAGAGAGACAGAGAGAGAGAGAGAGAGAGAGAGAGAGAGAGAGAGAGAGAGAGAGGATGATTTATTTTATGTGTCTAGATGGAGTACCCAGATATTTGGTCAAAAAATATGCTCAGTGTTTCAGCGAGTGTATTTGGGTGAGACTAACATCCATTTATCCAGCACTAAGTACAGCAGATTGCCCTTCTTTATGTGAGTGAGTCTTAGCTTCCCCTGAGCACAGAAGTCATCCTGCCTCACTGCCTTTAGTCGACGTCTTGCATCTTGAGCTGTGTGGGACATCACTGGAACTACACCATGGCTCCGCTGAGGCTCTGGTTTTGGAAAAATGCAGATTTGAGCATTTGGCAGCCTCCGTAAGGTTGTAATCTGATCTCTCTCACACATGCTCTCTCCCTCCCCTCTCACACGCACACCTGACCATGCATTTGTCTTTGGGTACCCATTTGTGTGAAATGGACAGGGGTCAATACAAATATCTTCATCATCATCTATTGCTCTCCATCTTTTTTTGTTTTTTGAGACAGCACCTCCCATTGAACCTGGAATTCCTTGGTTTGGCCAGATGAGATGGCCGTCGAGCTCCAGCGATTTTTCTGCCTGCCTATCCAGTGCTGGGATTAAAGATGCCTACTGCTACACCCTAATTTCACCTGCTGTGAAGTGTCTGAACTCAGGTCTTTAGTGGTTGCATAGAAGGCATTTCAACAACTGAACCATCTTTCCAGATTCCTAATGATTTGATTCTTTCAATTAAAAAAATATTGATTTGTATTTTATGTGTTTGAGTGTTTTGCTTGCATGAATATGTACTACATGCATGCAGTGCCACACAAGGCCAGAAGAGGGCACCAGATCCATTGGAACTAAAGTTATGGTTGGGTGTGGCTGCTTTTTGGATAATGGCAACTAAACGTGGGTCTCCTGAAAGAGCAGCAAAGGCTCTTAAGCCCTGAGCCGCCTCTTCACGCCTGGATTCTTTATTGTAGATTTTCTCCCTCTTTCCCTCTCTTCCTTCTTTTTGGTGTTTTGAAACATTGTCTCACAACGTAGCAATTGGGCCATTCCCTACCTCTTAAGTGCTGTAGAATAACAGACATGCCACCACAACCAGCATCTATACAACACACACACACACACACACACACACACACACACACGCACACACATGCACGCACGCACACATGCACGCACGCGCACACACACACCACTCCTCATTCTGTTTCTCCAGAGAGCCCTGATTATGTGACAGGGCTGTGTAGGAAGCACAGGGCTGGGGTACTACATAGGGAGCCCCTCCTGTATCTACTAACTCTTGGATGCCAAAGCTAGAAATGAATCTCACCCAATGGAGATCATACTCAGAAACAAAACCGTAAGTGCAGGGGCTGCAAGATGGCTCTGGAGTTAAGAGTGCTTGCTACTCTCTCAGAGGACTGGAGATCAAGTTTCCAGAATTCATATGAGGTAGGTAGCTCAAAACCACCTTTAACTCCACTTCCAGGGGATCTGACAGCCTCTTCTGACCTCCTCAGGCACCTGCACTCAGATGCTCTTAACTGTTGAGCAGTCTCTCTATCCCCTTAAATCAATTCTAATTGGAGAAGAAAAACTTTACACTCAGTGCTTTTGAGACTCACAAGATGGGAGTTGCAGAGCTGGCTCAGTGGTTAAGAGCATTGGCTGCTCTCGTTTTGTTTTTTGAGACAGGGTTTCTCTGCATAGCCCTAGCTGTCCTGGAACTAGCTCTTGTAGACCAGGCTCGCCTCGAACTCACAGAACTCCATCTGCCTCTGGCTCTGCCTCCCAAGTGATGGGATTAAAGGGGGGCACCACCACAGCCCAGCTTGGTTGGCTGCTCTTACAGAGCACCTTGGTTCAATTCCGAGTACCCCCATGGAGCATTTCCTAGGGCATCCAAGACCCTCTTTGGCTTCCTTGGGTACTTGTCATTGCACATGGTGCATAGACATATGTGCAGGCAAAACGCTCATAAATAAATACTTTAAAAAGATTCACAGAGGAGAAATCCTTTTTAGCTTAACATTCAGAGGAATATGAACCCTGCAAGGAGTTGTGCCTTCTAGTCAGGATCTTCAACTGTGACCCAAGATTGGAATTCAAGAGTTTTTATCAATTAAGATACATTTTTCCAAGGTACCATTAGAAACAGAGTAGTAAGTCCCCTTGGCGCTTCGTTTTTTTTATAAGCATTTATCAGACTAATAAAATTATTTTTCATCAAATGTATCAGCGGAGGAAGAAGTCAGCAGACTGGGTGTAGAGATTAAAATTGAAATCATATGATGTTCTATTCCTGACTGTGTTTGTGAAGCTATTAGTCTTAGGTCATGGCTGTGCCCCGGGCATGTAACTCATGTCTTGTCAAGTCCTCCGCAAATGATGCATAATGTGGGCTGGAAGACGGTGTCTGAGCTTACCTCATAGTCTAGAGGCCACAATACCTTGTTAAAGGACCTTTCGATAGGGGTTTCTCTGAGCCCTGAATACTTTCTGAATTATCTCAACAAGGAGCAAACTTCTTTGCCCAGAGTAATACTGTTGGTGAAAGATATCTCTAAACATCATTTTATTGGTTTTACTTGGCAAAGCTTTGCACCTGGCTGTGGAGTTTATAGCTGCCACCCACCAGGTTCAACTTACAACCACTCCGCATTTATTTTCAACAACTTGTCTTCAAAGGTCGTAATTCATACACATACTGTACCTATAAGGTCATTTAACAAGGGCTCAAAAAAGTGTGATTAACTAATTTTTCCTTTTAGTCTGTCACAACCCAAAAGGGAAAGATGTAAGCCCCTCCCCCTCTCCCTTTTTAGAGTCTCATGATCCCCTGGCTGGCTACAAACTGACTGAGACTGAGGCTGGTCTTGAACTTCTGATCCCCTTGCTCCTCTACCTCCCTAGTGCTGGCATTACAGTTGTGAACCACCAAGGGGATGAAGCTCTGAGTTTAGGGAGCCTCGGAGACAGGGACCTGCAATTTCTGATCTTTTTCTTCTATGAGGCTCCTATAGAAATTAATTTGCTTTGAACTCCTCCTGCTGGTATTGGTACCTCCTGACTTAAAGATGTTGCAGGTGACTAGATGGCTACTTTGTTGTTTTTTTTTTTTTTGAGACAGGGTTTCACTGTGTAGCCCTGGCTGGCTCGGAGCTCTTTGTAGAGCAGGCTGCCCCTGAACTGGAAGAGATCCACGGGATTCTGCCCCAAGTGTTGGGATTAAGGGATTGTGCCACCACACCCAGACTCCCTGTTTACTGTTGTCAGTCAAAAGCAAGGAGGCATTACTTTAGAAGAAGGAGGCTCACTGGGAGTGATGACAGGGCGGAGAAATAGAAGCCAAAGGAAGAATGATCCAGGCCAGGTGTTTCTGGATAGTTAGTGCATTTTCAGGTCAGTCAAGTGGTGGTCCGTGAGCTGAGGTGAGTGCAAAAACAAACAATTGAGGGGCGGGGCAGACATTTTATGTTCTAATAATATCTATTCATTTAAACTGCGCTGGCCCTGAGAAGCTAAGACTGGACATACGTCTGTAGTGGAAAATGACAAAACGGATGACAAGCGAGTTTTGGGTTGACCAAGCGAAGCCTTGTGCTGTGTAAGGAACTGTGGAGAGTCTTTATTTGCAGACTCCTGAGGGGGAAACCAGGCACATTATGAAATCCCCCAACGTCTAGTTCTCTAATTGGAAATTCACTTTCCCCCAGTTTCTGTCAACATGTACAGCATTAAAAAAAAAAAAAAAATCAATTTAAAAGCAGACAGGCTTGCTATGACTAATGTCAGAACTCCCGAAGCAGGCTTTTTCCAAAAATACATTGTAATTGATAGCACTATAAGCTCAGTATAAAAGGGCTGTGACACAACTTCTGGCCCCAGGCTGAACCAGATGTTTCCTGTTGGTGCAGGAGCAGCGGGAACATCTGCAGGTCTCCGTACCCCTTCACCCGCCCTTGCTATGGTGCTTTAAATGTCTAACACGTCTCTGCAAGTGAACGTTTCCAGTGGGTATGTTCAAACCATCTACCTTCATAATACGTATTTTTCCTTTTAGTTTCCACGAAGTTGTTGGGGGGGGGATTTAGAATAGAGGTCAAGATGGTTACTGGTTTTCAGATATTGCACGTTACACATACTCACTCAATACCAGGGGAAAGAACTCGGGTATCCCTCACACCAAATACATGCTCTACCGATGAGCCATATTCCCTTTGGGGGAAAATCTCCTAGGCAAGCCTCTAACTTGTCATCCTCCTGCCTCAGTTTCCCAAGGAGTTGACCTTATGACTATATACCACAACAACAGACTTAAAAATGTATTTCTGAATTAAAGTATCCTTACATCCTTTGGGGAAAAAAATTTTTTTTTTTCATTTGTAGGTTTGTTTAGACAAGTGTTTCTGTCGCCCAGAATGGCCTAGAACTCTCTCTGGAGCCCAGGGTGGCCTCGGTCTTCCAGCCTTTCTCCTCTGCCTCTGGGGTTACAGGCGTGCAGCATCATGCCTAGCTTGCTCAAATCGGGCTTTGGGTTTGTTTTGAGACATCAATTTCCTACGTGGCCCTGGCTGGTCTGGAACTCGTTATGCAGACCTGGCTGGCCTCCAATTTGTGGTTCTACTCCCTCTGCCTCCGGAGTGCTGGGATTCCATGCATGTGCCACCTCATTCAGCTCCAAAACAAGTTTTGAAAAGCTAACAGCTTTTGGTCAAGTTCATCTCACAGGCTCAGTTACCTCTGTGTATTTTCGTTACCAGGTGTTGTGGAGAAGGTTGAGGACACAGGAAGTGATGCTCATGCAATGTGCTCAGTTAGTTTTACCCCGAGTTCAACCGCGAAAGACAAGTGATAGGAAAAGAGACGTGACATCACCATTTACAGAGTGTCTACTCTGTACCAGCCAGAGGCCATGCTTTCCCACCCTCTGGGTAATGCTGTACATCACCGTCTTATAATAATATACCGAAAAGATCCGAGATGTTAAGCAGCTTACTGAAGGCAACACAGCTAGCAAACAGCCAGGAAAACCAGTAACTCAGACACTGACCTGTCTAGCAGCATGTTAAATATAAGATCACAATCAGTTTCTTCAGAGATCCCCCCCCCCATCAGTCAGTTTATTAATGGCCCTACATGCTATTTCAAGTGGTTTCCTGAACCAACTGTGACTTGGTTCCTTAAGACTTACAGCCATGGGGTTCTGGAGAGAGGGCTCAGTGGTTAAGTAAGTGCACTCTGCTCTTCCAGTGGACTTAGCTAGCTAGCTAGGTTCCGGGCACCCATGTGTGTGGCTCCCAATTAACTGCCTGCAACTCCGCTCCAGGGGTGTCTGGGATCTGACAACCTCTTCTGGCTTCCGTGGGCAGGTACTGACCAGGATGTTTCCTCCTTGTTGATTGACTTCCATAATACTGGAAGGTGCTATCCAGGTTTCCAGTCTTAGGCAGTGGCGCACCCTGTGAGCTACAGTAACATACCAATGGGTGCGGTAGTGCCATGAACATAACGGTCGGGCTTAAGTTCCACTCTACAGCAGGTAACTGGGCAGCCTACTTTTGTAAGTTTGGCCAAGATCCAGCAGCTGAGGAGCTCATAGGCTTAGAAGTCAATCTGCTTCTAAGAGGATTTTGCTAAACGGACATAGTATCAAACTGCCTCGTAAATACTAGTAGATCAGTGCCACCCTCAGCCCCCATCAGAGACGCTTCTTTTTGCTATGCATACCAGATTATACACAGTCCCAACTGGTCGAGGTGCCAAGAACCTGTGGAGTGCTCGGCCATAAATGGGACATCGATACCAGGTCACCTCCACCCGAGGAGCATTGAGGAAGAGGAGGGGCAATGGTTTTAGGAGCCAGAGACCTGGTATGACCGTACTCTTCCCCACATGAGCACTGTACTCCCGAACTCACAGTAGCCATGGCTGCCTGTTAAAGGTCTGCACAAGAGCAAGCAGTCAGCGTTCCAGTACGAACAGCACAGAAGCCACACTGGCAGCTGAAGAGCTATTGGTTCTTGTTGCTAGGAGAGTGAGTCAGTTTTCTTTAGGGATGGGCTCCTGGTAGGTGACCACTTCCATTGGATGGCCTCACAGGCATGTGTACACTAACTTGACTCAGCGGATTATTTAACAGCAACATGAGAAAGAGGGCATCAAGTTGAGAGAGAGGGGCACGTGGGAGGAGCTGGAGGGTGAGGGAGGATGAATATGATTGAAATTCTCAGGGAATAAAACTGTCATAAAATAAAATCACATTAATATATTTTTAAAAACTACACACAGGAAACTGGGCATGGTGTTGAAAGCCTGTGATCTCGTTATTTGGGAGGTGGAAGAAACAGGTCCAGAAGTTCAAAGTCACCCTCAGCTTGGACTTCATGAAATCTTGTTTCCAAAAACAAAGCAGATTTGTATGAACCAGCTTGGTAGCTTATGCTATCCTAGCCCTGGAGATGCGGAGACAGGATCGCTGAGAGTTCAAGCATTGAGCTGCAGTCAATTCCATGGCAGTCTGAAGTACAGAAGCTGTCTCAAAAAGCCTAAACAAATAACACACACTCATTTGTTTGGTGGGTCAGGGAGACATAGTCTCAGTGTGCGGCCGGGGCTAGCCTGGAACTAACTCCCAGCCGCCTCAGCCTTTAGAATTCGAACATACTGAGAACTATATTACGAATGTGTGAATTTGGCAGTGATTTTTGCTCGTCTTCTTTCGTAGTTCTACCTTTAAGATTAGGCTCTCTCAGTCACTTTTACAGACAATTAACTTGTGTTTTAGATTCTTCTTCTCTCCCCCCAGGCAGGGGTTCTCTGTGTGGCCTTGGCTGTCCTGGAACTCGCGCAGTAGACCAGGCTGGCCTCGAACTGAGCGATCCACCTGTTTCTGCCTCCTGAGTGGGTCGCCAGGCTTTCAGCAAGGCGTGGTGGTGCACATTTGTATTCCTAGCACTCGGGAGGTAGAGGCAGGCGGATCTCTTGCTGAGCTCAGGCCAGCAAGAGCAACGTGCAGAAACGCTGTCTCAAAAACAAAACAAAGAAACAAGCAAGACAAAAAGCCACTTAAAGTCCCGGGACTAGCCAAGCTGGCAAACCGGAAAGCCTTGCCCACGCCACCGTGGAGGCTATTTGTCAACGGTCACGATGCAGTGGCGGAGGAGACTCCCCGGAGGGTGTCGCCCCCACCCCGCCCGCCCCAAGCCCACTTTGGGCCCGGGCGGGGAGGACGAACGTCCCGCGGAGCTGGAGGCGCAACCGGACCGCCTAATAGGGTGCAAGCGCGAGCTCCGAGCAGAAACAAAACAGAGGCTTGGAGCGAGCTGGGCCCCGCCCCCGGAAGTGACGCGAGCCCGCGGCGTCGAGGAAGGGCCCCGGCGGTACCGGGGAGGGTGGGGGGGTCTGAGAGTGGCGGCGGCCGCCGAGTGACGGGAGAGCGGGGCCGTGGCGGCGGAGCACGACCGCAGCGCGCGCGTCCGGCGGGTGTCAGCCCAGCGAGCAGCATCGCCCGCCCGGGCCGCGCGTGCGGAGGCGGAGGCGGAGGGCGGGACGTGCGGCGGCGGCGGGAGATGCGGGCGGGCGGCTGCAGGCACTCGGCTGGCTCGGCCGCCGCCGTCTCCTCGGGCCCCGGCGCGGGGGTCGCCGCGGCTGCCGCGCCGCCCTTGAGGTCCTAGCGTGAGGAGCGGCCGGACTCGAGCACCGCGTGCAAGGCCGAGAAGGATCCGCGCGCACGGCCTGGTGAGCGGCACGCGCACGCCCACGCCCCGCTGGGGTCCCGCGCCTCCGCCGCCCCTGCTGTAGCCCGGCGGGGGCTGCGGGCGCGGCAGGAAGTGCGCCCGGCGGCGGCGCGGGGGGGACGGGGGCGGGGCCTGGCGGCGGGTGGGCGGGGACGGTGCGGGGAGACGGGGGCGGGGCCTGGCGGCGTCGCGGGGAGACGGGGCGGGGCCTAGCTGCGATGGGCGGGGCCTGACGGCGTCGCGGGGAGACGGGGCGGGGCCTAGCGGCGGGGGTGGGGCCTAGCGGCGGGGGGCGGGGCCCGGCGGCGAGCTCGCCTAGGGAGCTGCTCCGCGGCGCCCAGGTGCTCGCTGGCAGGAGCGCCTCCTCCCGCCTTCCCGCACCACGGTGGGTCGTGAGAAGTCCCTTAGGCGGAAGGTGGCGGCGGGTTTTTGTTGCCTGGGTGGGGCAGAGGGGGAGCGGTTTTAACTTGTTGCATTGGCAGGAAGTTGGAAAGTGAAAGTGCTTTCATGGCTCGCCCACGGGGCCGGAGGTTTGCGTCTCCCCGCACTTTGATCTCGGGATGTGCAGCCTCTCGCCGCATTCTTCCCTTCCCCACGCTCGCTGTCTATCCGGCCACGGGTTTATCTTTCCTTTTCAGCAGCCTTTCCCCCCTCCCCCCACCGCTTACTGTGCAGCTGTGGCAAGCTCTTCCTCCGAAAAGCATTGGGAGAAACATCTTTTGGGCGAGGAAATCTTAACAGGCATCCGCAGGAAATGGGGGGGATTTGTTGGGTGAAGTCAGAAGACATAGTGAGCTTTTTCTCAAGCCGTTGCAATTGGAAGGTTAGGTCATTTAAGTAAGAGTCTTTCAGCAGAACGTCTGCCTATGTGTCGTTACAGGGTCAGATCTGTTCTTCGCCCCCCCCCCTCCTCCCCAGCACAGAACTTGAACCTCTATTTCCGGCTGACAGTGGTGTTTTTGTTAAAACTGTATGATTCAACTCTTCCCCCCCCCCCAGGAACTCTTTGTTCTTTGATCCTTGGTTTTATTTAAAAATGGGAACTGTTTACGTGGAGTTCATTGTATTTTTTGGGGGAAATACTTATTTACATTTTGGGATGCCATTATATATTTGAGGTTGGGGATGTACAGAGCGGTGATACTCTGTCGCCAGCACAACAAAAGGAAAAAAAGTATACATTTACTATCCTCGTTGTGTAGGACCCTGTGGCTCTCATCTTTGTGCTCCCCCTCCCTCCCTCCCTCCCTCCTTCTTGTGCTGGGTATCAAAACCAGGGTCTGCAACAGGTGTCTCTCAGCTGATCTGTACCCCAGACTCCCCTGTTCTTTTTCCTTGCACTCCTTGGCCAAGGTAGCAGCAGTTTTCATTGCTAGAACTCGTGTTCTCAAGCATGCTAGACAAGGACTCCACCCCTGAGCTGCAATCCAGACCTGCAGTCCTTTCTTTCAGTGTAGCTGAGAAACTGTCTTTGAGTGTTAAACCTTTTCCAGCATTTAACCTGTCAACGATCAGATTCCTTCATCTGGATCCATTTAAGTCCGCCTTGGTTATATTTCTGGAAAACCTTTGGCCTGGTGGTGGTGGTGGTGCATGCCTTTATTGGCAGATCTCTGAGTTCCAGGCCAGCCTGGTCTACAAATGAGAGTTTCAGGACAGCCAGGGCTGCTACACAGAGAAACCCTGTCTTGATAAACCAAACCAAACAAACAAACAAAACCTTGGAAGCTGTAACTGTTGCTAGACTGTCTCTGTCTCTGCATGTATTGGGTATGTTTCGTTCCTGTGTATTGATATGTAGCCCAGGCTGGCTTCATACTCAGCCCTCGTGCCCGTCGTCCTGAGGTGAGCCAGGATTGTAGGTGTGCGCCTGGCCTCTTCCCCACTACTGGTGTTTTATTCTGAGACAGCGGCATCTCACATAGCCCTAGCTGGCCTGGAACTCACAGAGGCCCAGCTGCCTTTGCCTCAGAGTGCTGGGATTAAAGGTGTGTGTGAGCAGGCCAAGCCCAGTTCTCTATTATAGTTGAGAGAATTATGAAGGGCATAATTAGCGTCACGCTTGTAGGCGCTAAAGTGAAGAGTCTCTGCTGGGTACCGAGGATTCAGTGAAAGAGCACCCTGAGGTTGAGGGTTGTAGCTCAGCAGCAGAGCCCTGTTTGCTGTATGAAACCTTTGCTTTGGTCCCAACACTACACGTCTTTTGATGTCGTGTTTTTGCTGGTTTGAGTTAGGCACGGTCTCATTCAGGTCAGAGTGTCCTTGACCTCTTGGTTCTCTGTTCCCAAGTGCGTACCTGACACAGTGACGGTCACCCCTCCCCTGCCACACTTACTGGAAATGAAGTGCACTGTTTGAACTCTGCTTAAGTGGGGAAGATGTCTAGTGGGCTGGTTCCTTAGCACGAAAGGGGCTCTTTGGGGGCTGGTGGTACTGTCTCTGGTGTTTGATGCTGGCAGTGCTCTTGCTGGATGGAGAAGAGGGTTCTCTCAGAAGCAGGGAGTGCGCTGGGATTCTGTCTCACTTCCGTCGACCCTGACTGTGGAGGCCTCCCTTCTTGCTTTACTGTCTCCGCTTTTGCATCACAATATCTGTACAGACAGTGTCAAAACTGGTAACTAAAGACGAAGTGGGGGTGCGTTTTCCTGCCGGAGAGCGATTCTAGAAACCCAGACATGTTCCTGGCTGGTGCTCACTAATCCGTCCTCTGAGTCATGCTTTGTTAGACTTAGTCTTCTCATGCCTGAATTTTGTAATGCTGGTTACGTTAGGTTTGTTTGTTTGTTTGTTTTAAACGTCTTCAGTGAGAGTAGCATCGCCTGCCAAGAGCATACGGTGGCGTGCTCTTTAATGCACAAGAATGGCATCACCACAATCTTAGCTGAGAACGTTTTCAGCCACCCTAAAAGAAGCCTGTGGTCATCGGCTTTCTTTCTCCCGTTTCTCCCCGCTGCTCCTTCCACCCGATTCTCCCTCCACCTCGGCCAGCTCAGCCACATTGATCCCTTCTGTCTGTGGAATGGCCTGCTTTGTCCATTCATATTCCGGGGCCACGCACTAGCCCTTGTCATGTTTTCAGGGCTTGTCCGTGCTGTATCAGTACTTGGTTGCTTTCCTTTCCTTTCCTTCCTTCCTTCCTTCCTTCCTTCCTTCCTTCCTTCCTTCCTTCCTTCCTTCCTCTCTCTTTTTGAAAAAAGTGTGTGTGTGTGTGGCCGCGCACACACACACACAGCTGTGAGGAATCAGTTCCTTCTACTGTGGGTTCTTGACGACTAACTCAGGTTGTCAGGTGTGGCAGTTTGAGGGTAATTGGCCCCCATAATCTCATAGGGGGTGGTACTCTCAGGAGGTGTGACTCTGTTGCAGTGGGTATGGCCTTGTTGGAGGAAGTGTGTCACTGTGGTTTGCTCCGGATACTGCCCAGTAAGTCAGTCAACTTCCTGTTGCTTGCAAGTTGTAACAGTCTCAGCTATTAGTACCACATCTGCCTGTATACCATCATGTTCCCGTCCTGGTAATGGACTAAAACTCTGAAACTATTAAGCCAACCAGACCCAATTAAACATTTTTCTTTATAAGAGTTGCCGTGGTGTCTCTTCACAGCAATAGAAGCCCTAACTAAGACATCACATTTGCACAGCAAGTGGTTTTACCTGGAGTCCTCTCCACCCCTCCCCCCTTAAACTTGATGCTATTTTCAATCTTTGGTGTGAGTTCATGTTTTTGTTTGTCTGTGTGTATGTGAGTAGCTTAAGGTACCAGGACCGCATTCCCCTTCTACCGTGTATAAGACAGGGTCTCGTTGTCTGCTGCCAACTGGCTCCTGAGCTTGTAGGGATGCTCCTGTGCACTTACAATCCTTGGAACACTAGGGTTAGAGATGTTCACTTCTGTTGTACGTAGATTCTGGGGATTCAAAGTAGGCCTTCATGCTTGTGCAGCAAGTGTTTTAATAACTGAGCCATCTTTCTCCCCTGATGATTCCGTTAATGGGTGAATAATATTCCACCATATGACTGCACTATGTTTTATGATTCCATCCAGAAGTTGGGTGGATATTTGAATTGATTTTGAATAATTCTGCTATGAACATTTCTGGTTTTGCTTTTTGTTTTGAGCCAGAGTTTTGCAGTGCATTTCTGGCCGGCATGGAACTTGCTGTGTTGACCAGGCCGGCATTGAGCTCACAGAAATCCACCCGGCTCTGCCTGCTAGTGCTGAAATTAAAGGCACGTGCTACCTCAGGTCTGTGGACACGTGTTTCCATTATGCAGGCGTGCACCGGGTCACGTGCTAAACTTAGAGGCATGGCCTTTCACATTTCTGCCAGGTGTGAGTTTCAGTTTCTGTCTTTGTCAGCTTATTGTTGCTCTCTGGTTATAATAGGCACCTAGTGGTTTTGGCTTGTTTTCGAGTTCTAGTCCCTACATTATTAATGATGGGGAGATGTTTCTGTGTGCTCATTGGCTATTTGCAGCCTTTCTCTGGAGAGACTCCTGGGCCTGGCTTCTCTGTTTGTGCCGTAGGAGTTGTTTACCTGCTGGGGTGCAGGCTCCTTTATGACACATGATTTGTGAGCGGGTTCAGGGTAGGGCATACAGGAGGGATTGCTTTCTGGTTTCTAGTCACAGCACAGGTGGCAATTTTGATGGAGTCCAGTGTGCTTGTCTTTGTAGTGTTTCAGTCAAGTCCATTTATCTTCTCACCCTCCTCTGACCGCTGAGATCTCATCCTGATTTTAGTTTTTGTGGAAGCCGTTCAGTCTCTTTGTCACATATGAACAAACGTACGTGTTGATCTGGTCAGAGCTGCCGTGTTCCTCCCATGAAGCTCTCTGGGAGTACTTCCTTGCTGCGTGCTGTCTGGGAGAGTGGTTGTCAGCGGGATGATGTGACTGACTGCCGGGATGGTCTCAGTGGCAAGGGTACTAACGCCTAGTGGGCGGAAGCCAGGGTGCTGTTGGAGCAGCCACAGTGTGCCAACAGTCCTACAGCACAGGACTGGCCCGACCCCAGCATTGAGGGCTTTTTCTTGTGTTCTTGCCCTGATCACTAAGTACAGGGAACCCTGCAGGCAGTGAACAGTAGCAGAACTTGCAGGTTGAATTAGGGAGCATTTGGTTGAATTCCCGGTGTTGCCAGTGTGTATGTAAACCACCCTGCCACGATGCTTACTGTTTGGAGGAGAAAGACCAGTTAGAGTAGGGACAAATTGTCCCCTCCACCTCAGCCTCCTAGCCATCCTGAGACACACATCATGTCAGATAAGCACAGTGGGCTCATTTAGCTAGTCATTTAAATGGTGGTCTTGGGGAGAATGCGACAATAGAACGCTGGACAGCAGTGCCTGCTGTCATTAAATGGCTGTCTCCCCTGTCCCTGTGCTTTAAAGGACTTTAAAGGTAAAAGTTAAGAACGGACTGACCTCTGCTGACTTCCAGTCTTTAGCTTGCTGCTATCATTTATGCATTTAGCTTTATTTGCCTTGGAAGCCGCTTGTTTTTAAGGTAACATTTTTTTTTCCCTGTCATGCTGGAGCTGGAACCCAAGGCCTCCTGCAGGCACAGGTGCTTTGCTGCTGAGCCACACCAGCTATGCTTAAGACTTCTGAAGCTGGGGACTGGAGAGGTGGCTCAGCTGCTAAGAGTGTGTACTGCTTTTGGGGGCCTGAGTTTGGTTCCCAGCATTCATGTCAAGTACTCAGCTCAGCTCCATGGGGATTTAACACCCTCTTTTAGCCTCTGTGGCACCTCTGTCATGTCCACAAATGTTTGCGCACGAGCGCGCGTGCACACACACACACACACACACACACACACACACACACACACACACTCTCCTCACAATAAAAATAAAATATTTAAAAAAAGATTTTCTGAAAGGAGCTGGCCATAGTGACACAGTTTAAATCCAGTGCTTGTCTGACTGAGGCAGGAGAACTGTGAGTTCAAGGCCAGCCGAGGCCACACAGGAAACACTGTCAAAACAAAACAAACCTAAGTAACGTAGCTTACGTAAGAATGTGGACTCTGGGTTCAGATTGCTTAGGCTCAAGTCTAGTGTTAGCATTTGCCGTGTCCTTGGACAAGGTATTAGCCCTGCATCAATCTCCTTTTTGACATGTGAAGCCATGGTGGTGTGGCATGTGTCTTGCAGGATTGTTGTGCAGGACACTTAGAACGCTGGACAGCAGTGCCTGCCGTCATTAAATGGCTGTCTCCCCTGTCCCTGTGCTTTCAGCCCGTTGCTATGGACAGCACCATCACTCTGTGGCAGTTCCTGCTTCAGCTCCTCCAGGAGCCCCAGAACGAGCACATGATCTGCTGGACATCGAACAACGGGGAGTTCAAGCTTCTGCAGGCTGAGGAGGTGGCTCGTCTCTGGGGGATTCGCAAGAACAAGCCTAATATGAATTATGATAAGCTCAGCCGGGCCCTGAGATACTACTACGTAAAGGTAAATGCCTGCCCTGACCCTGATGCCGTACAGAGGGCCTCAAGGCAAGAATTAGTTCTTTGTTTCTGATGCCATGTTGAGTACTAACGTGGTTTGTTTAGTCCAGCTTATTTAGCAGTCTCTTCCAGTGTTCTGGTTTTATTTCCACAAACTTCTTTAAAGCTTTTAAATGTTCTGCTCATTGGCACACGTGTGCACACGTGCAGGTCAGAGGACAACTTGTAAGAGTCAGTTCTCCTCCTATCAGATGGGTTCAGAAATCAAACTCAGGTCATTGGACTTGGTGGCAAGTACGCTTACTTGCTGAGTCACCTGGCTGGATGTACTCGTTTTCACTGTGTGTGTGTGTGTGTGGGTGTTTCTCCTGCATGGATGGCGGTGTATCATGTACATGCAGTGCCCTCACGTGCCAGAAGAGGGCATCACTCCCCTTAGAGCTGGAGTTACACACAGTTGTTAGCCACCTGACATGGGTGCTGCCAACAGAGCTCAGGTTCATGCTCTTAACCACTGAGCCATCTCTCTAGCCCCTGAGGTGGTCTGTAAAGAAAAAGTGCAAGATTGGAATACAAAGAAAAGAAAAAAATGGAGATGCTTGAGAATAAATACTCATATGTATGTTATAATTTACTTTAAAGAATATCTTACAGGGCTAAGGCTGTAATTTAGTTGGTAGACTACTTACTTGGCATGTGTGAAGCCCTGGGTTCAGTCTTTAGCGCCACAGAAACCGCTGTTGTGGGGCAAGCCTGTAATCCTAACCCTGAGGAGGTAAAGGCAGGAGGATGTGGAATTGATGACCTGAGCCTGAGACCCACGAGGCCCTGCCCCATTAGAAGAGAAAACAGGAGCTGGGGAGATGGCTCAGTTCGTAAAGTGCGTATAGTGCCAGTGGGGTGACCAGAGCCTGCTGCCAGCACCCACGTAAAAATGCTGGACATGGTGAGCCTGTATCCCAGTGCTGGGCAGCAGAGGCAGGAAATGCCTGGCCAGTCTAGACAGATTGGAAAGCTCCACGTTCAGTGAGAGACCGTGTCTCAAAAAAGACCACCAACACAAAAAACCAAAGCAATTGAGGACAACACCTATTGTTGGTGTTTGACCCCTGTGCACACGTACATACATGCACACAGGTGCACACATACCTCCACACATGGGAACACCCATGTACATTCATGTACACGCAACAGTTTAATCATATATGCCTGTAGATTGAATTTTTAGCTTCAATTTAGTCTTGGGAACTCAAATTAGTACTTTAAAGAATGGCTGCTGCCAGCCTGGCGTGGTGGCACACACATTTAGTCCCAGCACTCAGAAGGAAGTGGCAAGTGGATCTCTGTGAGTTCGAGGCCCACCTGGTCTACAGAGTGAGTTCCAGGACAGCCAGGGCTACACAGAGAAACCCTGTCTCGAGAAACGAAAGAAAGAAAAGCTGCTTCCCCAGGTGTGAAAGCTGCTTCCCCTGGTATGGTGGCTCTCCTGTAACTCGTCAGCACTCAAGAGGCTGAGGAGAGAGGACTACCGTGGGCTCCAGATCAGCAAAGTAGCCATTTAAAGCAGAGTTGATTTCTTAGTTTAAATTATACTGAAAACATTTTAAATTTACTTTATGTGTGTGTGAGGGAGTAACAGGGGGCACACTTGTGCCCCGGCATGTCTGCAGGTCAGGGACATTTCTTTTATGATTGATTTATTTTATGTATATGAGCTTGTTGCCTGTATGCATGTATGTTTACCACCTGTGTGTCTGGTACCTGAGGAGGCCAGAAGAAAGTGTCAGATCTCTTGGGCACTAGGAATCAAACTTATATCCTATGAAAGATCAGCCAGCGCTCCCTCTGTCTGTCTATCATCTACCCACCCATCCACCCACCCATCCACCCACCCACCCACCCACCCATCCATCCATCCACCCACCCACCCACCCATCCACCCATCCACCCACCCACCCATCCACCCACCCACCCACCCACCCATCCACCCACCCACCCATCCACCCACCCACCCATCCACCCACCCATCCATCTATCCATCCATCCATCCAACTATATCTATCTATCTTGAGGCAGGGTCTCTCTATCCCTGGCTGGCCTTGAACTTAGAGATCCACCTGCCTCTGCCTCCCGAGATTAATCCCAAGTGTGCTGAGCTGTCTGTCCAGTCCTGCTAGAGGATAACTTTTGAGGGTCTGTTCTCACTTTCTGTCCTACTTGCTGGAGCAGGATCTCTTGTTTCTGCTGCTGAGCTGCATATCCCAGGCACCAGGCCTGCAGGTTCCCTGGCAGCTCTCCTGGCTTTGCAGCCACGCACGCACGCACGCACGCACACACTGTCTCTGTAGGCGTGCTGGAATTACATGGCGTACTACCACACCCAGCTTTTTATATTCTGGGGGTCTAACTTGAGTCTTCAGGCTTGCATAGATAACACCCTTACCTGCCAAACCATCTCCTCAACCCAAAATTATATCTTTCTTTAAAAAGGTTTTATTATTATTATTATCATTATGATTTATTTATTTATATTTTATGTGTCAGTACCAAAAGAGGGCTTCAGATCCCACTAGAGATGGTTGTGAGCCACCATGTGGCTGCTGGGAATTGAACTCAGGACCTCTGGAAGAGCCGCTGAGCCATTTCTCCAGCCCAAAATTCTGTCTTTTAATATCTTGTGACTCTTAAATATTTTCTTGGGCACTGGAGAAAAATACACATTTCCAGAAATAGACTTAGTGGTTGATCTTCCCAGCCTTCCTGAGGTAAGAGTCAGCTGACGTAGGAAGCTCACAGTGCCATGTTCTGAGACCCCTCAGCTTCCTCAGGGTGCTTATGGCTTATACCATTGGGACTGTTTGGGGGTTGCAGTTCGGTGAGTTCTGACTTACATGGGTGTGTTTGGTGGGAGGGTCAGACAATCACTGCCTCGGCTCCTATGGGCTGGCTTAGTCCGGTTGCTGACTAAGCCAACCGGTGGCATTGAGCTGCGTTAATTTCTCTGAACAGGCACTGTGTCTGCCCTGGGTAGGTGAATGTAGCTGCTTTCAAAGCTTTTTTTTTTTTTAAAGCTATGTCTAGTTCTCACACAGAGCACTTCACTAGGTTCCCTCTTTGCATGAACTGTGAGATTTAAATTTATGAGAAAGTTATCCTATCTTCTCTGCCTACAGAACATCATTAAAAAAGTGAATGGTCAGAAGTTTGTGTACAAGTTTGTCTCTTATCCAGAGATTTTGAAAATGGATCCGCTGACAGTAGGCAGGCTCGAGGGAGACTGTGAAACTTTAAATTCCCTTGAAGCCAGCAGTTGCAAAGACGCCGAGAGCGGGGTAAAAGAGCGGGCCCCTCAGCCTGCAGCCAGGACGTCTAGTCGCAATGACTACATACACTCTGGTTTGTACTCTTCATTTACTCTCAACTCCCTGAACACCTCCAATAAGAAGCTTTTCAAGTCAATAAAGATAGAGAATCCGGCTGAAAAACTGGCAGAGAAAAAAGCTCAGGAGCCAACACCATCTGTCATCAAGTTTGTAACGACGCCTGCCAAAAAGCCACCCATCGACCCTGTGGCCGTTACCTTCTCAACAAGCCCGAGTATTTCTCCATCTTCTGAAGAAGCCATCCAGGCTTTGGAGACACTGGTTTCTCCCACACTGCCTTCTCTGGATGCCCCAGCCTCTGCGCCCCTGGCTGCCACCCTCAGCCCCACTCCTCCAGTTCCCTCCGTGCCCCTCCCCCCACAGGAGCCCCCTCGGACACCTTCTCCACCACTGAGTTCTAACCCAGACATCGACACAGACATTGACTCGGTGACTTCTCAGCCAATGGAGCTTCCAGAGAACTTGTCACTGGAGCCTAAACACGAGGGTTCAGCTGTGCCAGAGAAGGACAAAACAAATAACTCATCAAGATCCAAGAAGCCCAAAGGGTTAGAACTGACACCTGCTCTTGTGGTCACAGGCAGTGACCCCAGCCCCCTGGGGATCTTAAGCCCGTCTCTCCCAACAGCGTCTCTTACCCCAGCACTGTTTTCACAGGTACCATGCTCTTCCTCTTAATTGTCACCTGCTCACCTCGTCACCTTTTCAGCTGTAGCTAGAGCTTATTATACCTACAGAACTCAATCTCTGCAAATGAGGCTGTCTTAGAAAGGTTACATGTAAACCCGGGAAACTCATCTTCTTACTTAACTAGAGTTTGCAAAACAAAAGAGATTTGACATTGCATCTTTTAAAGTGCATTGCTCTTGGGCTGAGGGTGTAGCTCAGATGGTAGAATGCTTGCCTGCTGTGCACAAAGTCCTGGGTTCTATCCCCAGCATTGAATAAACCAGGCATGGAGTCACATACCTGGAGTCCCAGTGCTCAGGAGGTGAAGGCAAGAAGATTAGAAGTTAAAGGTATTCCAGGTACTTTCTACTTCCCCCTAAAGCAAGCAAGTTCAGGGACTCCCTTAAAACTGTTGCTGCCTTAGGAGAAAACAGGAGTGAGTGAGCGCCTCGAGAGAGGGATTGCTGTGGGCTTTGTTGCTTGCTTACCCAGTTACTTTAGGCATTAACTTGCTCCCCTTGGAGGGCTCTTGAATAAGACCCCCCCCCAGATAGCTTGATGTCATAGGCATAGGCATCAGCTGTTCTTTTGTACCCTGACTTAGGTTTGCTTTCTAGCTTGGAAAGACCCTGTAAAAGTTAGTTTCTAAAGTGATTATTGTGCCCTTTCCTAGGTTATAAAGTGATTTCTGAGCTTTCCATCATGGTAAAATTTCAGGCTTAAAGACGTTTGGGGAGGAGAGGAACCTAGAATGTGTGTTCTGTTTGTATCGTCGGGACGATAGAGCACAGTCCTGCAAGTCCTGAGCAGCCCTCTTGTGTATTGCAGACGCCCATCTTGCTGACTCCCAGCCCTTTGCTCTCCAGTATCCACTTTTGGAGCACTCTCAGCCCATTCGCTCCCCTGAGCCCGGCCAGACTGCAAGGTGCTAATACGCTTTTCCAGGTAAATTACAGTGTGCCTCCTGTGATTGGGGAATCTTAACTGCAGAAATGGGCAGAGGTAGTGCTCTGTGTCATTGTCACATACACCCCAGAGTATTTGTGATGCATTGTGTGGTTGGGGCCTGTGGATCTCAGTTGCTGTCCAGCACAGTAAGAAACCTATGGCATATTGCTAAGAAAATACTGTTGTTCAAGGCATAGTTTCTATTGAATGCATGTGGCGTTTTTTTTGTGCTGTGTTAAGTTAAACCAGTATAAGTCAGGCAGTCTGTGGTCATACACTAATGCTATTTGATCATAATTTGATACCCACACACACAACCTAGTCCCCTTGCTTACCCCGTTCTGTTCTCTTTGGAACCCTTCTTCCTCCCTCTTCACAACACTTCCTCCTCTAAATTTATGTCTTTTTGTTTTTGTTTGGTTATGGTTACTTGCCTGTGCATAAGTGGGTATGGACTTATTTGCTGGATCTGGGGCTACAGCCCTGAAGAAAAGTGAACCCTCCTCGGTCCACAGTTCAACTATCACAGCTCCTCCCCTATCCATGCTGGAATGTTGACTTGCTTGATTTTGCTTGGTAGCATGAGTAACCACAGCTGCTAAGAGTTTATGAGAGCGACACCATGTCATTGAGAAGACAGTATTTCTCAGCACTGTTCTCCATCCTCTGGCTCTTAAATCCTTTCTACTCCTCTTCCACAGTGTTCTCTGAGCCTTGGGGTTGGTGTGTGCATGCTGCATGCACTGTAGATAGCCCGTTATGACTGAGCACACCAGACACTTGTTGGCTGCACTGAGTCTCAATAGTAACCGTCCTTCACTACAGAAAGAACCCTCCCTGGAGCTGGAGAGTCGGCTCAGTGGTTAAGGGGGTGCACTGCTCTTGTCTTGCAGAGGACCAGAGTTCAGTTCCCAGCATCCTTTTTGGACAACGGCACTCATGTTCATGATACAGTAGCACCAGTGGACACGTTGCTTGCCAGGTCACTGTTTGAGCATATAAGATCCATTGCTGGCTAATACTACCGATGGCTTTTCTCTTCCTGTGGCCTGCATACCATGTTCCAGCATTGTGACAGCTAGCCAGCAGGGAGGAAGTGTCTAGGTCAGTTGAGCTTGATTCCTTTGACCCGCAACCAAAGTGTGTGGTGTCTTTAGCAAATAGATCTTAGCAATTGTGTGGGCAACCATGACCAGTAGCAATAGGCTACATGCATTCTTTTGAGGTACTCTGGGGACTCCCTGACCGATAGCTCATAAGGAGGTATCCCATGCTTGGCGCTGGAATTTGCTTAATTGCCCATGACTTCTGGGAATGGTATTATTCACCCATGCAGGGTATCGTCATTCAGACTTAAAACACATTCTGTAATTAGCTTAAGAAGTAGTAGATTTCCATTAAGAATTTCAAAGGACGTGGTTTTGGTTAATTTCCCACTCCCTTCTTTCTCTTACTCCTTCCTACTCCCATTCCTGCTTAAACGTCCCCATTCTCAGTACTTCCTCCCCCGCAGCACACATCCTACTGTTGATGGGACGTATTTTGAGAAGGGAATCATTGCATGAGTCTTGCTTTGTGCCATCATGTTGTATGTAAGTAAACATGATGGTATAGCCTGATATGCTATGTGTGTGAGAGGTGCAAGTTGAGAAATAATTCTCGAGGTGGTACCCCACGTCTGTAATCCCAGCACTTGGGAGACTAGGGAGGAGGCTGTCAGTGAGTTTGAGCTACATAGTTGCAGGCCAGCGTAAGTGACGTGTGACCCTGTCCAGAAACAAAGCGTAGTCATGACATGCACGTGTAAGGCTGCTGGCTGCAAGAGGGCACTAAAATAATAGTGAAGAGCGGTGAATGTGCCAGTCAGCGGCTGTCACTCTGCGGGCTGTACTTGTACTTTCCCACAGGTAGCACTGCAGGAGTGTTGACCCACGCTCCGGGGATGCTGCACTCAGGCTCTAGGGTAGCTATAATGTAAGGTCAGCTTCACGACCTCACAGGACCCTTGGCAGAAGTGTGCTCTGCATGACTGGCTGTACAGGCTAGGGGTGGCTTTGCTCATGCCTCTTTTTTTTTTTTTTTTTTTAAAGAGAAAAGTCTTAGAACGTTGTATCAGGTACCTATCAGGATTGGTACATACCAGCGTCTTCCTGCTGAGCTATCTTGCCAGCCTATATCAGCGTTTCTTTTTAATTTAGTTTTTATTTTTTACATTCCAATCCCATTTCTCCCTCCCGACCTCCCCTCCTTTTCCCCATCCCACCTCAAATCTGCTCCTCCGAGAAGGTAAGGCCACTTCTAGGATGTCAGCTAAATCCGTCCCATCACCTTGTTGAGGCAGGACCAAGGTGCCCTCCACCCCCGCCATGTCTGGGCTAGGCAGGGTTTCTCTCCATAGAGAATGGGCTCCACAGAGTCTGATTATGCATTATAGTTAGGTCTTGGTCCCACTGCCAGTGGCTTCATATACTGCCCAAGCCACACCATTTCACCTGTATTCAGGGGTCCTCGTTCAGTCCTATGCTGGTCCCCCAGTTGAAAGTACTGAGTCAGTGATCTCTTATAGTTTTGGTCACTATATCAGCATTTTAAATACAAGGTTTAGGAAATGGATTTGTTTTGTCTCCTCACCCTTAAGATATTAGAAAAAGTCTTATATTGAGGTTTCAGATCTCTCTCTTTTTTTTTTTTTCTTCCAAGAGAGAGTTTCTCTGTGTAGCTTCTCTGTGAAACTGTCCTAGAACTCGCTCTGTAGACCAGACTGGCCTTGAACTCAGAGATCCTCCTGCCTCTGTCTCCCAAGTGCTGGGTTCAAAGTCATGTGCCACCTTCCTGTAATCCCAGTTACTCTAAGGGCAAAGTTCAAAGCCAGCCTGGGCAGCTTCGAGAGACTTGATCTCAAATTTATAAAGGAAGGGTGTGGGTGTATAGCTCGGTGATAAAGTCCTTGCCCGTGGCACATGTAGGGAATTGGATTCAGTCCCTGGTGCTACAGAACAGTAAGAATCAGGTAAGCAGAGCAGGGTGTGATGGCACAAACCTGAGGTCCCGGCACCTGAGACGGCTGTAGAAGTGGATGTTGTACACCAGACTACACTAGGCTACAGTGTCAGACCCTGAATTTTTAAAAACAGCTCTGAGCATCTTAGGGGCTGGGGTCTGAGGAGCTCAGTGGCGGTTAGACGCTGGGTTTGGTCCCAGCACCAGCTTCCAGCCTGAGGTCGTTCTTTCTGCCAGAGCTTTTTGTTTGTTTTTAGGGTTAGTGATACTGGGGATTGAATTTGGGGCCTTGCATGCTTGTGGAATATACACTCTGTCTTTCCTCCAAATTCCATACTCATTGACTGTTACTAAGCAGGAAGAGCATCGAGAAGTTTCTCCATGTAACATTTTTACTTTTCTGCATGTGGGAGTAGTTCTCCCCAGAGGAAATGGAGTGTAGGGTGATGAAAGCCGTAAGCCACTCCTGACGCTCTTCCTGGAACCTCAGCTGGGGCGGTCCTCGCAGAAATGTCGGGCTGCTGTTCCCAAGGATGAGCGTCTGGCAACCACTGTGCCTGTCTGGACTCTTGTTGAGAGTTCATGGTTGACCTCATAATTAAGCCCGAATTGAACATTGTCACTTAACAAATTTCTTAACCCTTTGAAGTTAGTTAAGGATGTACACCAGGATGTCATAGGGTAAAGGACACCATTCCTTTGAGGTAGATTAGAGTTAGTATATACATTATTAGGACAATGGTTTTTGAAAAAATTTTATTAATTTATTAAAAACATTTTTGTACAATATAATTTGATCATATCCTTTCTCTTCCCCCAGCTCCTCCCAGATCTTCTCTCTTCCTTACCCACCCAATTTCATGGGTTTTTTCTCTAATAAATACACGGTCTGTTTATCTCTTAAAACTAACAGAAAGCTGGGTGGTAGTGGCTTACACCTTTAATCCCAGGACTTGGGAGGCAGAGACAGTTGTATCTCTGAGTTCAAGGCCAGCCTGGTCTACAGAGTGAGTTCCCGGACAGCCAGAGCTGTTACAGTGAAACTCTGTCTTGTGGGGGCTGGAGAGATGGTTCAACAGTTAAAAGCACTGGCTGCTCTTCCACAGGACCCAGGTTCAATTCCCAGTATCTACAAGGCCTCTTTCAACTGTCTTTAATTCCAGTTCCAGGAAATCTGACACCCTCACACAGATATATGTGCACATAACATTTTTAAGTAATTAAAAACTAAAATAAAAAACAAAACAGAAACACTGTCTCGAAAAATAAACCAACAAAGGGGGGGGGAGAAAGAAAATCAAATAGACAAATTAAAAATAAGTCAATAAGAAAAAAAGCACAATAACAAAAAAAACAGGGATTCTGTTTTCGCCAACTGCTCTTTGACGTGAGGCCTGGCCCGATAGACCCAGAGACAGTTCATGGAGAAAATGGATTTTCTCTTTGCCCGCGGGGCTATCCATTGCAAATAGCTTCTCAGAGGATAAAGACATTTTTATTTGTTTTTGCTCTGATATTTTGGGCCTAGAGCTGGCACACTGGTTAAAGCACTTGTTGTATAAGTCTGACATGACGGCCTGTTTGATCACTGGAACCCACATAGGGTGGAGAGAGAACGGCCTTCACAGAGTTCTGTGACCTCACACAGTAGCCGAGGCCCATGTGTGTACCACCCCTCCCTACCCCACACGTGATTAGGTTTAAACAAAACACGGAAACAGCCGTAGTCTTCTGTGATGAGGTCACTTCCTTTATCTTGAGGACGTGTCTTGTGTTCTGTCCTGGGGAATGGGAGGGATGGAGAGAATAGAAGAGGAGGCTGTAATAGATGCCGGGGAGGAGAGAATAGAGAGGAGGCTGTAATAGGTGCTGGGAGGAGAGAATAGAAGAGGAGGCTGTAATAGGTGCCGGGAGGAGAGAATAGAGAGGAGGCTGTAATAGGTGCCGGGGAGGAGGGAAATAGAAGAGGAGGCTGTAATAGGTGCCAGTGGAGGCTGTAATAGGTGCCAGTAGAGGCTGTAATAGGTGCCGGGAGGAGAGAATAGAGAGGAGGCTGTAATAGGTGCCGGGGAGGAGAGAATAGAGAGGAGGCTGTAATAGGTGCCGGGGAGGGGGGAAATAGAAGTGGAGGCTGTAATAGGTGCCGGTCTGCTTTTGTCTCCTCAGTTCCCTTCTGTGCTGAACAGTCATGGACCCTTCACTCTGTCTAGCCTGGATGGACCTTCCACTCCGGGCCCATTTTCTCCAGACCTACAGAAGACATAACCCTTGCAGTTGTGGACTAAGACCAAGGAACTAAGAAGCAGAGACATCCAACAGGATTGCTTTGAAATAAGGGATAATTCTGCAGTACTCTTTTAGACTGTTGTCATTTCCCCGTTGCCTGTTGAAAGCCTTTTCAGGATGCTCACAAGTTGGACTGTATAAAAATGCCTTAATTGGGGTCCAAACTCCACTTCTTTTTTAAAAAGGTGGCTTGTGTGTGTGTGTTCGCGTGCGTGCGTGCGCACTGTTGCTGACTTTTTGTTTTTTTTAAGCTTTGTGCAGAAAGCATTGGTCTGTTGAGATTCAGCAGCTGTGATTTGCAAGAAAGTCTCAGAACAAAGTTATTGGTCCTGGATGTTAGGACTCTTTGGCCCGGGGAAAAAGTATGCTTAGTATCTGTTATTTAAAGAAATGCTTGATGGCCCACTTCTGTGATCCCAGCACTTGGGAAGCTGAGGCAGGAGGACACCAAGGATTGAGAGCCAGCCTGGCTATGTATATAGTGAAGACTGTCTCACAGGGATAAACATACTACTTAATGGACTTTTAGTAAGTATGCTCTGTTGCAGGATAAAAGGGAGCCTCTTGTTAACAGTGGGAGGAAGAATCATTCCTGTTCATAGGAGGATTCGGGTATTACCAAGAGGGAGGCTCTGACATGACAGTCAGCCCCACAGAAAGGCATTTTGTTTGTGCTCATCCTGGGTGGATCTCTGCTATGCCCGTGATCTCGTCTGAACCTGTCAACGGGCCCTGGCCCTGAGCTTTCGTAACACAAAGCTTTGAAAGCTCAGTTTTGATGTGGGTTTGGGGCATTCATTGAGAATACAGGACCCTACTTTGAGCACGGATTTCTCATCTACTCTGAGTGGTATGGTTCTGTGTCCGTGCAGCATGCCTTGGAAAATGGTAATTTTTAGGAGAATAGAGTTGGGGCTTGAAAATTGAATATTGGAAGCAAGCAAAAAGGTTCAGTTGAATACCCTGAGACACAGGTGGGGGCATTTTCCAGCCAGAAGACACCCAGAGTGACAGGCCCCTCTTGCTAATTTTATCCGCTTCTGCTCTGCACTTCCCGTGCTGCCTTTCAAATCAAAGGTCAGAGGTTGGAGCAGTGTTCAGGTGTAATCAGGAAACTTTCCAGTCAGTCATGAGATAAAGGTGTGTTTGTTTCTCTCCAGAAGTGTTTTAAATTATGGGATCAGATTGCATTCGGCCATTCTCAAACATGGGGCTGTGATTGTTAAATCAGTAAAGAGAACTTCTCATTGCTACAGACCTTCACTTCTACACTGTCTTGTTTATAAAATACCGTGTGTTGAGTCAGAGCCAGATGCGCACATGCACATTGATCTCTCAGACTGAATTGAGAGCAGTTAGCACAGTGGAATCTTCACAATTTTGACTCGAAAGTCCAGAACGAAATTATTTTACATGCCCCACCCCTCGCCCATTAAACCCTAGACCTGACCAGCATGGAATGAAGCCGGGGGGGGGGGGGGGGGAAGCTGGCAGACTCAGGACGACTCTGACACGGAGCGGCGTCTTGCAGGACGGTATTGGCTGTCCAGTGCAGAGATGCTTAGGTATGGAAGTGTGTGCTGGCTGGGCAGTGAGGGGCGGCCGTGAGCTGCCTTTTCGAGAGGCAGCTGGAGACCTGTTACTGGTTCATTTATGGTTCTAAATGTTCTGTTCCACGATGTGCAATAGGAGGGTGGAAGAGCGGTGTTCAGAGTGATGGGGACAGGCACTGTGATGGCTTTTCTTCCCGTGGTGGGTTATTTAGCTTGCTTGTGTATTTGGAATTACCCTCAGCAGCACTTTGTAGTAATTTAGTGGGTTAACATTGTATGTACTAAGTAAATATTGAGACTTGATCTAACTAGATGTTTGAAATTCTGAAAGCATAAAAGTTTTATCTTCTTGAGTTAAAGGAGAAAAAGCCATTGGTTGTCTTCACAGATGATATGTTTGATAGTTTACTGTTTTAGCACACAGGTGCCATGGGTCCAAGGGCACCTTTAAACTCAGGCTGGGTGTGGTAGCACAGGTCTGTGATCCCAGCGCTTGGGAAGTGAAAGCTGCAGGATCAAGAATCAGGGATAGCCTCAGCTACTTAGTGAGTCTGAGGCTAGCTTGGACTACATGAGACCCTGTCTCAAAAAAAAAAAAAAAAAAAACCAAAAACATGGTAAAAATCTCAGAGCAGCGCTGTAAGAAACCATGAGGCCTTGGGGGAGGCGGGGCTGATGCACCTGCTTTCTTCTTAAAATGAATGAATTGGAGGAAGTGTGTGCTTGCTCTGTGTGCGTGAGTGAGTTTCCTTTTTAAAGTCAGTTTATAACCTTGTGTGTGTGAGGCAGACTACCTCCTTCCTGAAAGCGTCTGAGCTGTGTATGGTTTGAATAGCCATAGAATTCTTAGCATCAGCAGCATTCGGGGAGAGGTTCTGTACCTTCAGCTAACATCTGGTGTCCACCCCCCACGTCCTCCTACCCCCTCACCCCCCCACCCCCGTCCCCTTGCCAGGCAGGGCAGGATGAATACTGCTGGGCATCAGTAGCCCGAGACAGGGGAGCTGAGCGGTTGTTAGGGTTTGTGACACCTTCTGAGGCCTCTTAGTTTTGTTTTTGTTTTGTTTTTTCCTTGTTTTGGACCATCTCTGCTCAGCTCAGTGACTGCAGATTTGAGAGCCAGGGTCTTGGGCTCCCAGGAATGCCTGGCTTTGGAGGGTCTGCTGGTTTCCTTGGTTTTCTGTGGCTCAGTGCATTCCCATAGGCCCTGTGTGTATTTATTTCCCTGGGTGAGTTTTCATTAAACTGTACTTTTTCTCTTACCCATGTTGATTTAAAAAAAAAAAAATACAAAATTAAAATGTCAGGTCCAATCTTTTAATGATTTCTCATCGTATTCTCATAGTATTTTTGTAATATTACAGTCCTTGTGGCATGATCTGTGTGTTTGAGGGTAAACATTTACACTAATTTAAAAAAGTATATAATATATCATTGAATCTAGAAGCCCTCAAAAGGCCAACATGAAGCTTCGTCAAGTTAAAATATAAGTTTATTGTCCCTCATATTTTAAGAGCTAAAATAGAAGTGTAAATTTTTTCTCTGTGGTTCTGTGTTTTTGCTTTTTGAGATGGGGTCTTTCTGTGTCACCCAGGCTGGCTGTGAACCACATCCCAAATGCTAACATTTACAAGTGTACACCGACACGTTGGACTGTGTTTTCAATTTTGGTGGCGGAAGTAAGGCCATGAACTTACATAGAGTACTGGATTTTTCTTCTTAAACTGGAAAATTCCTTTCCGATTGGTGTACTGTGCTAGAGATGAAAAGGCAGGAGTGGCTGGCAGGCATCACCACTGTGGTGTTCACAGTACTGTTTACTGTGGCCTATGACTTTAACACTCTGAATTCCAGGCAACTTATGTGGTAATAATGTCTGAGGCACCATTGAGGCCCTTAGTGGAATATCAGGAGAGCAGTTGCCAGTGTTCTGGAACACACACCTTGATTAGGTTTTCTTTTTGGTTTATTTTCTTTCTTGATTTCTGAGACTGGGTCTCGGTCATTAGTCTAGGATGACCTCAAACTCTTGGCAATCCTCCTGCCTCAGCATCCCAAGTACTGAGGGTTTGAATGTAAGTTACTCAAAAATTCATACATATATACCCCTCTATTAAAGTAACATTCACACTCTACCGTAACCTACACAGTGGGGGTTTAGCATAAGAAGTAAATGCGGTGTAGCAGCCCGTCCTGCTGAGTCAGTCCTTCCTGTCCCCCAGCCGATGGCTCTGCACCTAGAATCAAGCACTGTCCTGGATCCTGACACAGCATGAAGTGGCTTGTTTGATTCTCACAGATTTTTTTTTTTTTTAAATAACATGGGAAAATTCTAGCTTGAAATTTTCTGCAGCTTTGTCATAGCTTTTCAGATTTCAGAATTCATTCTTCCTCACTGGGGATTCACTCCCAAATGCTTTCTGGATTTCCTGCACACCCAGAGCTGTCCTTTTTCATCTCCGGGCTACGAACGGCCAGCATTTCTACATTATAATCTTCTTACAAACTATTTTGGCCGTACATCTTACCAGCTGCTTCACAGTTAATGTCAGCTTATGTTATCCTAGAGTATATGCCAGCTTCAGCTTTCTTGCTAGATTAGGAAGGGCTGTTTTTATTGTGTTTTTCCATTTGGGATGCTTAAGCATCTGAAGGGATAGTTTAATCAATGGCTTGCTCTGTTCATCACTTATTTACTACATATGTGCCATTTGCCTGTGCCAAACACCGGGAATCACGCCACGGTGCCGCTCTTTGGCTTGGAAAGGTGTGGAAACAAGTGCAGGCCTGAGCAGGAACCCAGGGCTCTGAGTTTCTTTCCAGACCAGCACGACGCAGAGTGCTGATGCTGTCTGTGGTCTGTTGTCAGGGTGGGGTGGGGTCTCCAGTGGATTTGAGCTGGGAATGCTTGACACACAGTGCTGGGAAGGGACAGACACAGGGTCTGTCTCCAGCAGACTCCCAGACGCTGGCTTCTGTAGAAAGCACTTTGCTGGTTTTCTTGTAGGTCTGTGCTGGTGCTGCCCCCATTATTCTCTGGCATTATCAGAGGTACTTACAGAAGGTGAGGCCTTCATCTTTGAGCGGGATTCTTACAGGCAATGGCGTGTCTTGTGCTCCGTGGGACTTGTTACTATCAGAGTCACGTCTTCTCCTGTAAACAGCATATAGGAGAGGTCAGTTGTCATCGTACTGTCCAGCAAGAAGACAGTCCTTCCAGCTGCATCGCAGTTACTGAGACAAAATGTGACACGTGGCTAGCTTGCCGCTGTTTGTAGTTTAGCCCTTGTGAAAGGTAGAAATGCAGAGTGGCTTGTCGGAGGGTACCTAAGTGTGTGCTAACATGATTTGACTTGATTCTGTGGTGCTGGGGACAGAACCAGGGCCCTCACACAGCTAAATGTGTGACCACTACCGGGCCACACCCCTAGCAACACCTCCCCCACAACTAAATGACAGCTTTTACCAGGACATTCCTGGGGCTTATAGTCTCTTGAAGGGTAAGTGTATCGAACATGGGTAAGTTTCATGAAGTTAACTTGTCTTTGAAATACTTGGGAATGCAGCACATTTCTGACCTCCTGAGGTATCGGCAGAGTACATCCCTGTGCGTACACTGCCATGTCGACCCAGGGAATGCAAATCTTTTCCCGAGAGAGGCATATTATCCCCTCAGGTGGCTGCTAGTCTATTTGTTCTAACCTAAGGTGTCACCTTTAAGACAGTGCCTTGTTCGGTCCGGTTTTAAACGCGTGGGATCATGGGCCTTACAGACCACTTGCTGATCTGTGTGTTAGGGCCCTGATGCTTAGACTGCCCCACAGTGGTGTTACCCTGCCCTCTTCTGTTCGGGCACTGAGTGTAAGCACTTGTCCCTAAAGCTCTCTGCGCTTCTGTGTGCTCTCTGGGAAGTTGCTCAGGAGGTGTCTGCAGGGTGTAAGTGGGGGAGGGGCTCCTGGCGTGTTGGCAGAGCGCACCCTTTAAACCCTATGTTAGTAGCATTAGCAGAAACCTCAAGGTGGAGGGGGAGGGCTGAGCGGACTCAGCTTTGCCTTGTTCCCATCTTTTTAAGGTCCACCGAGTCTCATCCCTCCAGGGATTATGAGCTGTGCTCATACAGCCTAGAATTTTCTTGATAAGGTGAGAGGGAGTTGGCGCCTGGCAGCTGGCCCATGCATAGCTCCTGCCAATAGAATCATTCGCTGCCAGCTTTGAGGAGTGGGATTCTGTGGACCGCTATTAGATCACTTGGCACTTTCTTGGCATCTATATTAGTACTGTTTGCTTGTTTGTTGTTTTTTTGTTGGTTGGTTTTGAAGCAGTGTCTCACTGAATAGCTCTGAGAAACTCACTATGTGGACCAGGCTGGCCTTGAACTCACATAGCTCCTCCTGCCTCTGCCCCTAAGTGCTGGGATTAAAGGCATGCACCACCATGCCCAGCTATTTTTGTTTTTAATAACTGGAAGCAGTTAATGGTTCTTTTGCACAATTTCAGCTTCAGGATATTGAGGGTCAAGGTTTATTTCTCATTTCTAGTTTGGGGAACTTAGAGCTCTTAGAGAAGGGAGAAATGGATTACCTGATGAGTCTCTTCCAAGGCTCGGTGAGGCAGTCTCTTTCAGCTAGGGTGTAAATGACTCACAAGCTTTTATACTGTGCTCTGTATAAACTTATGATTTTAAAAGATGATTTGCATTGGTAGATCGCACTGTAAATTTGATATGCAAAAGACAATCTTAGTCGTTGTTTTCCTCATTTATTTCTGTTACGTAGGGATCACAGTCCCTCCTGAGACATTTCACTGTTTGCTTGAGGACAGTATTACCAGTGGCCTCTGTTTGATAGCATTTGCTGCTTCATTGCTGGAGTATGCAATGGACAGCATGTTTCTGTCCTTCCTTTGAACGCCACGGGGATCGGCTGGTGCGCACTTAGGGGAAAGCTTAGATGGGATCTTTGAGTTCCTGCAGGCCTGCACACAGCATGGCCCTAAGGTCCTTCCCTTTGCTTCTGGCAGTTTCGTTTATCTTTGCGGGTGGGAAAGACTAAATATAAAACTCTGTCTGGACTGTTAGGACATGTCCATAATCCTAATGCTTGAGAGGTGCAGGAAAGAGGATTATAGACAAGTTCAGGGTCATCCTTGCTTACATGGTGAGTTTCATTTGATACTGATTGGTTTGGTTCTAAACAAAAAATTTTGGGTTAAAATAAGTTTCTTAGAATTATGTCTTTTATTCACCAAATGATTAAATTGGCTTTTAAAAAGTAGGTTTTGTTTCTATGAGCTTAGTCTTGTCTCGATTAGACTGACATTAAACTGCTAGTCACAACAATCTCTTCAGGTATCAGCCTCCCGAGTAGCTGGGACTAAAGGCAAACGCTACCGCATCTGGCTTAAGTCTGTGTCTGAGAACAACCTAGCAATTTCCCATGAGTCCCACTAGAACTTCTTTTTAAAAAGAGCCTCCCAAGCTGGAACTTGAGCTCAGCTGGTAGAGTGCCCGCCTAACACACTAGCCCAAGGTTTGATCCCCATCCCATCATACTCTGGGAGTGGAGGGTCAAGCCTGTAACCCTGGCACTAGGAACGTAGAAGACAGGATAATGAAGAAATTCATGGTCATCTTTGGCAGGTTCAAGGGCAGCCTGAGGCACCCGATCCTTGTGATCAATGAGACGTAACCATGCTTATTTTACATTATGTATGCAAGGTGGTTGAGTCGCAATGAGCCTGGCAGTTGGTGCACTATAAGGTGTAAGCATGATTGAGAAGGTAAATGACATTGGTAACACACTTACTTTTCATTCAGTTAGTCTATAATGTTGTAAGAAGCATGTGCTCTGCCATGGAGATTGCAATGTGTATATATACATGTACACACCCTGGTGTTTACACAGGATGGGGGTTGGGCACAGGCGCCTGTGTATGTGAGTTTGGGATGGGTGGATAAAAGGACTTCACGGGGTACTTGGCTCCTTAGAGGAACTGTCTCCCGGGAGTGCACCCCTCCTTGCTCCTGTCATTGAAATCTGCATCTCATATTGCTCAGTGTCACCGCTTTGGGTATGCTTAGATGGGTGCGAGGAACACTTGCCCAAAGGAGCAACTGTCAGGCGACACCGGTGGCATGCCTTTAATTTAGTTTAGTGAGACCTGCAGAGTATTCCAGTCTCTTCTGTTCCATTTGTTCCTGCAGCTGGGCAGAATGCAAAGCCATCTCGTCTGGCTACACAGTAGCACTTGACTGTAGACAAAGGTGTGTTAATTAAGGCTGGGGAAGCCGGTATAGAGTCCTGGATTTTCAGCCTCTGGGTGGCAGAAATGTCATGGAGTTTAGGGAGCGGGGTGGGGCGAAGGACGCATGTGCACTTTGAGGGCTTTCTAATGCACTGCTGTTCATAAAAAAACAAAACAAAAAAAGAGATGGCGGTCCCCTGGTTGCCGTCTCAGGCATTGCAAGGGACTGCCCTGAGTAACCAGTCGGGGTCCTTCCTTCTGTTGCTTCTAAGCATTATGCAAAAGCTTTGATAACTCCTATAAAGATCATGTATATTTTAAGAAAATGATACATTTAAAAAAACTTTTATGTAAGCACTGACAGGTATTTGCTTGTGTGTGGTAAGCTGGCTATGAGAAAACACTCTGGCATGTTCGCTCCAAGTCCAGAGCTGTAGAGACCTGTTTATAGATACATGTGTTTATAGATACATGTGCAACTAGATGCAGACGACAATTGTATTTTTTTAAAATAAATATTTTTAACAAAATGACTGGGATTGATTATTTCCCCCCTCACATCATCACAGCAGTTGTTAAAATTCTCATCCACTGGGTGACGAATGCATTCAGTGGGTGGCGTTGAAACCCGGCCTGCACTGCTTAATATGTCTCTGAAAACGTTTAAAGCCCAGGTCACAAGAGGAAGCGAACAGGGGAGGGAAAATGATTGTTGCCATGGAAGAAACTGAGCGAGAACAGACGGGCTAGAAATACTTCGTCGTGTGAATTTTCTGTTTGTTTTTCATACAGGGTGTAACAGTCCAAACTGTTGTGGAACTCGCTCTGAAGACCAGGCTGGCCTTGAACTCAGAGATCCACCTGCCTCTGCCTCTCCAGTGCTGGGATTAAAAGTGTGCGCCACCGCCGCCTGGCTTGTCGTGTGAGATCTTTAATAATTGTATCGCATTTCTTTATTTTGTGTATGGATATATCTGTGCAGGGCACAAGCATGTTGTGGTGCACACGTGTCAATCAGAGGACAGCTTTGGGGAATTAGTTTTTGTCTCTGTCATGTGTGTCCTGGGGACCAGACTCGGGCCAAAGGCTTGGTGGTACTCCTTTATTCTCTGAGTGTGTGTGTGTTTTAAAATTTTAATGTTTGGAAATGTATGGTTCTAACAAGATGCATTTGTTTTGGCTTTGGAATGAGCAGTCTGCTTATTTCTGCTCTTGCACCCTGTTTTTGTTTTGAGATGGTCTCATTTAGCTTTGGCTGGCCTGGAACTCCCTACGTAGACCTTGCCAGCCTTGAGCTGTGGTCCTCCTGCCTCCGCCACTGGAGTGCTAGGGTCCCAGATGTGTACTACAGTGATTGGCCTCCTTAGTCCCCTTTCCTTGTATGGCTTGTGAGAAGGGAATTGGAGACCAGTTCGGTTAGCAGTGAAATTTAGCCTTTTCAGAGTTGGCTTCAAAGGGGAAAAGTGGGCCTGTAGGTGGCAAGATCACATCAGAGCGAGCAGGTTCACGTCCAAGTGCAAGCTACAAGCATATAGCAGATGGCTGGCTGGCGGGCAGGCCACAGGCCGGGGACATCTCTTCAGGCCGGCTTGGCCACACGGTTGATGCACTGAAGGGCTCTCCCCTCCCGCATTCTCTCTCAGAGGTGCTACCTAGAGAGTGGTAGTGGTCTCTGCTCCCCATGCTCAGAAGATCTGAGAAAACGCAGTCGCTTCTTCTTGGAGATCCAGGATGTATTTTAGAACACCCAAAGTTCCAAGTCCTTCCGTGGAAAAGCCCAAGTAAGCCACCATTTCTGATGTGGCCTTCCCAACTGTTGACACTAACTTGGAGACTCACGCTAACTGTGTTTTACTGGGGTGTCTGGTAACAAACTGGGGCTCCCTGGGACTGGCTCTGTCAGTTCGGGAACTTAGGGTCCTATTGCTGTGAAGAGACACCATGACCACGCCAACTCTTATAAAGGGAAACATTTAATTGGCGTGGCTTACAGTTCAGAGTTTATCAGAGTTTAGTCCCTTATCATAGCGCAACCTGGTGACACGTGGCAGACATGGTGCTGGAGGGCTGACAGTCCCACATCTTGACTTTCAGGCGACAGGAAATGGTCTTTCTCACCGGTCATAGCTTGAGCATATGTGAGACCTCCAATCCCACCTCCACAGCGACACACACTTCCTCTAATAAGACCACACCCACTCCGACAAGGCCACACCTCCTAGTAGTGACACCCTCCCTCCTTGGGGACCATTTTCTTTCAAACCACCGTAGAGACAATGCTGGAGAGTCACAGGATCACACACTGGCCATTGCTCCCAAGTGATCCACCGATCACGGTACACCCATGTGGAAGGGACCATGAAGCGACTTTTATCGGGAGACTCTCAGAAGCACAGCAGGATGTCACAGAGAAAGGCCACCACGGGAGTGAAAATTGTATCAGCAGTGTAGTCTCCTGGCAGAGCCTGTGATGCTACCGGGTTAAAGTGTGTTGACCCCAAGTGTTTTGAATGAACACGCTGCACCCCTTCCAGGAAACCTCTTTGACCCTGAACTGGTCCCTACCTCTGGCTTCTTGTTTTTATTATACTGCCCAGTGCCTTTCCCCAACCTGTACTTTTGGAAGAACTCCCAGGGTTCAAAGGCTCCCAGTCCCTATAACCACTAACTAAGCGACTTCATTTGGTCCCTTGGCTTTGAACACTGTACGTTACTTATGTCAAGTTTATACTTCCATAAAGCATCATCAACTGATGTGCAAACTTTAAAGAAAATATCTATTTTTATGCATGTCTGTCTGTGTAAGGGTGTCCAGATCTCCTGGAACTGGAGTTAGATAGTTGTGAGCTGCCATGTGGGTTGCTGGGGATTGAACCTGGGTCCTCTGGAAGAGCAGCCAGTGCCCTTAACCCCTGAGCCATCTCCCAAGCCCTATGCAAACTGTTCTTAAAAAGACATGGTCTCACTATGTAGCTCTGGCTGGCCTGACTCTATGTAAGCCATGCTGGCTTCAAACTCAGGAGATCTGCCTTCCTCTGCCTCCTGAGTGTTAGCATTAAGGGTGTGTGCTATAACACCTTATTTGGGGCAGCTATTCTTTATTTTCATTTTTTCATGTGTATGAATGTTCTGCCTGTGTATGCATAAGTGTAGCACGTAGGTGCCTGGTGCGTGCAGAGAATGGTGGAATTTAGCAGATCCCTTGGAACTGGAGTTAGAGCTGGCTGTGAGTTGTCATAAGGTACTGGGAGCTGAACCTGAGTCCTCTGGAAGAATAAGTGTTCCTAATTGCTATGTCACCTCTCTGGCCCTAGAACAGCTCTGTTAGCAGCAGTCTCTGTCTGGACTGAGTGTAGGTTCATGGCATCCGTCAGAGACTTTGAGGAGCAATAATAAAGCAGTGAGTTTGTGGAGTGAAGTGAGAGCCCAGAGTAGATACACCAAGCCAGGAGACCCTCAGTGGGTAAAGCTGCTTCCTGCACAAGCCTCACAACTTGAGTTCAAATCCCCGGAATACAAGGATAAGCCAAACTGTATAGATGATGGGAGGTGTCATTCTGTAAATATGTTTCTCATACTGGTTAATGAATAAAGCACTGTGGGCCAATGGGAAAGCAAGATAGGCGGGGCTAGGAGACAAGGAGGAAAGAGGAAGTAGGGAGGAGGAGTCAACATAGAGAGCCCGGAGAGGTAGCACGCCAGCCAGCCTCTTGGGCTGGTAAGATGAGCCACGTGGAAATACTTAGAATAGTAGAAATGGGTTAGTCATTAAGACAGAGCTAGCCGATAAACAATGATAGTAACTGGCCAACAGTATTGTATCAAATACAGAGTCTCTGCGTGTGTTATTGAGGGCGGCGGGACCAGACGGGCGGTGGGGAAAATCCTGCTCGTGGTTCTCAACCTCCCTGTTGCTTCAACCCTTCCATACATTTCCATGTACTCACATGTGGGCATGTGTGCATGAGGGTGGACCTGTTCCTAAGGTCATCGGAAATACGTGTTTCCCAATGGTCGTAGGCGGCCCCAAAGGGGTCGTGACCCCTCAGTGTCAGAAGCCACAGATGAGAGGCTAAGGCCAGGGAACCCACCAGAAGCTTTCTTTGGGCCAGTTAACTTGGCTTATGCAGCAGCAAAGAGTCCTCCCTTCTCAGACAAAATGGAAAGAGGGGCCAGCGCCTGAAGGTTCTGTTCTGACCTGCACAGGCACGGCATGGACGCGCTCACTGCTGCACGGGCACGGCATGGACGCGCTCACTGCTGCACAGGCGCGGCATGGACGCGCTCACTGCTGCACGGGCGCGGCATGGACGCGCTCACTGCTGCACGGGCGCGGCATGGACGCGCTCACTGCTGCACGGGCGCGGCATGGACGCGCTCACTGCTGCACGGGCGCGGCATGGACGCGCTCACTGCTGCACGGGCGCGGCATGGACGCGCTCACTGCTGCACAGGCGCGGCATGGACGCGCTCACTGCTGCACAGGCGCGGCATGGACGCGCTCACTGCTGCACGGGCACGGCATGGACGCGCTCACTGCTGCACGGGCACGGCATGGACGCGCTCACTGCTGCACAGGCGCGGCATGGACGCGCTCACTGCTGCACGGGCACGGTATGGACGATGTGTTCACTGCACATGCCCTTTCCCATGGTGCATCTGGTTTCAATCTTACCCACAGGCATGATGGTAAAGAGGGGTTTCCCCTAAAAGTTCACTTTGGGCATGGTTTGCCTGAGATGAGCCCCACACCGGCCCAGGCCGGATGGGCCCACTGCCTTGCATTCCCAGGTGTGTTTCAGGTCGTGCTTGGCCACCGAAGGGAGTTACTAAGGGCTTCTAGGAAGCCCCAGGTCAGTGTGACCAGTTACTTTATTTAGGGAGGGGTGGGTAGCTCCATGTTGGTAGGGTCTCACTGGTTACGCGCCGTGTGTGTGTGTGTGTGTGTGTGTGTGTGTGTGTGTGTGTGTAATTCAAGCTAAGGAGAGTCTTGCCCGTGCATGCCAGCCTCACAGCCTCATACCTGGGCTCGTCTGGGACGTCACCTTTCTCATACATAACCAGTCCATCCCAGATTCCACCAGGTTGACATTCAGACTAATCCACTGTCACCCACTCTCCCCACACGGCCCAGGTCACTGTTACTTCTCTAACCTTAACAGTTGTACCTAAGCTAATCTCGTCAGCTCAGCTGCCACTGTCTTCAAACAACCAGAGCCACCATTTTTAAACACGGAAACCGTGCTGTCGCATTCTGCCCATCAGTCACCTAAGGCCCCTAGAGAAAAACCTACATTCTCACCCTGGTATGTGTGGGCTGGGCTCCCGCCACATGCCACTCTGCTTCTTGCCACTGTCTGTCTTCTTTGCAGTTGGTCCACACCAGCCTGCCAGCTGCTTCTCTCGCTTTGAAACATATTCTAGTTCAAAGCCCTTTCCCTCGCTTTAGCCCCTCACTGGGGGAATTATTCCCAGGTACCCAGCTGGGTCGCTCCTGCGTAGCACAGATGCTGTCCTCTTGGTAAGACAGCCCGAGCATCTCCAGGCACCCCATGCCTAACCCCTCCACCTTCCCTTGACAGTACTATACCACCCACCACATGTTACAGATTTATTTGCGGTTTCTGACCTTGCAGTCCTTGGAGGCAGGGACTTCTCATCCACTGCTGAAACTGCACCTCACCTTCTGCTTTGAACATGAGGGGTGCTTCTGAATGAGCAAATGCAATCGCTAAGAAACCTCTGTGAAAGGAGGATATGGCTGGGTTGGAAGACTGCCTGTCTTCCTTGTGCACTCTGAGTTTGATCCCCAGACTCACATAAACTGGCTATGGTGAGGCATGCCTGTCATCCTAGCACTGGGGATGCAGAAACAGGAAGATCAGGAGTTCAAGGTAATTTAAACTACATGAAGGTCTTGTCAGTCTATTCTTGGGCTAGGTAAGATCTGCTCTAAAAGGAAAGACCCCTTCCAGCGGAGACGACTTCCCTACGAGAACACGCCTCTTGCAAAGCATCTCCTTCGTCCTTTTCCAGAAGAGGAAACCGAGAAAAAAGAGGAAACCGAGAAAGAGAGCCTGGCGCAGAGCCCCAGTTCCTAGTTTAGAGGTGTGAAATGCCCAGGGTGCTGTGAAATCACCATGCTTTAGCCATGCACACTGCCCACAGGCAGAAAAGAAAGACTGACGGTAGGATGCTCTGTAGGAGAACACAACACTGAAAACATCTGATTCAAGATGAGTCGGAATCATCCCAATAAACACGTTTTGAATATATATACATATATATGTGAAAGAAAAATATATATGAAAGAAAAAAGACACACACATACATGAAAGAAATAAAAACAAAACCTTTGTGTTACTGTGCCTACCTTTAGGGAACAAGGAATGCTAACGGGTTACATTCCTGTGTCTGCAAGGAATCTGGGGACAGGGAGACATCACAACCCTCTGAAAAGACAAAAGCTTTGAGAGCCACAAGTGTTTGCCTAGCACTACCTGTACACACACATACGTACGCGTTCTTGTCATGTACGTATCACAGATATGGAGGGTGGTGCGTGTGTCTACGTGTGCACCACGTAACCCTATAAGAGAGACCTGTCCCAGGGAAGTATTAGCTCATTTGAGCTGTGGAAAGGGTCGGTTGTCCTTCATGGTGGATAACACACAAGTTCAAAATATTTTATTTTAGGAAAGTATTAGATTTGTTTTAATTTATTTTCTATATTAATACATTAATCATCAGTCACCAATGTAGATATAACCAGCGATTCTTCTTTCTAAATCTGTATAAAAAGGATTTTTTGTTTTCTTGAAAAACTACAAGAAAAATACAAATGCTTTTCTCTTTGCCCAGGTTGGTTACTACACACGTTTCAATTTGGCTGGCATCACGTGCTTTTTCACAGTATTTATAAAGAGAGTTAAGAAGGATTTGCTTAGGCCATCAGCGTGTCAGAGTGGAGTTTGTTTTGAGCTACAGTTTATACCAAATTGAATGGCTTCTAAACTGCTCCTGAGGCTTTCAAAGTAATAAAACGAGCTTTCGGAAGGCAGTTCCCATGTTGGGCATGCAGCAAATACTCCACACACATGTAATTTCTCAGAATTCCTGTGAGGTAGGGTGCTTTTAGAAATGCCACCATACAGGTACAGACAAGCACGGCTGGAAATACCTGGGGCGGGGAGGGGAGGGGAGGGGCCAGGGTCACAGCTAGAAGGTGAGGCTGGGACTTCACCCAGGTTTGTGTCCTGTTGGCATCTGGCGTGTGAACTACATACAGCCCTTGGGACTACGATCCACTCAGCTTTCACATGAACATGTGTGTACACACAGAGAATGCACAGATAAACCCATGACTGGAATGGGCCATTCCATGCCTTCCAGAATCACTGTAACAGCCATACCAGAAAGCTCGCACTCAGCCTTGCCCAGGCGGGCGAGCCCGCATGCCTGCATTCTCTGCATTGCTAACTCTGTGTTCTGTGTAGAACTGGGGACTCCTGGCACACTGACACTGTCCCATGTATACTGCGTGGCTTGAATTATTCAGTAGTCCTAGATTTCTATGAAAATAAAAAGAGAGACCTTGACACAGTATAAAATTTTCCTCTATAAAAGGTACAAAACTTCAATGAGCTGTTTTGTTTTTTGTTTGTTTTTAAATTCTCAGTGCTGCTGCTTCTACACCTTGTAGATGCAGTAAAGAAAAAGGGGCTATCCATTCCATTCTCCTTGCGCTTTCTGAACCAATTAACATTGCTTATTAGCATCGAGATGCGGGTAAAACCATCTGTCCCTGGGTAGGTGGCACGCTTTTGCCATTTGTCTACCATGGCTGACCTCAGAACGCCAGCGGGTTGTCACTGAGAAGAGCCCAGCAGCATTTTTTTTCACATAGAAATGCCACCACCTTTGTGCCACAGACACGGTGACCTCAGGAGCATCCCTTATATAAAATCAGAAGGTGGCATTTTGAGTATGACCTTTGCTTTAGTTACAAATTAATTAGGGTCTCAAAACACAATTCAGCATTTCCTTTGCTGTCTTAGGACACAGGTACTCCCTGATTTCTTCAGGAGGAATGTAAAGGGACTTTGGACCATGGGTAAGGGAAGACACATGAATCCTTTCAAATGCCAGAAGGTTTTGATTAATTTAAAACATCTAAATATATCTACACTTAGCAGTGATTAAGCTTTATGATTTCAGCATTTTTTTTTTCAAACCTCAACTAAAAGTGATCTCAAACCCAGAGTTTAGCCCATGCATGGGGTGGTGATGGAGAGATGTGAGCCTTGTCTTTGTCCTCCCCTCTGGTTACCCTGGACTGTGGTGTCTGAACCAGAGAGGAAGACACTAAAGTGCCAGGCAGGTGCTTCATTTGTCCGGTGAGCACTCAGGGACCAGGGCTCAACTTGGCTAAGTGTGCAAGGAAAAGCCATAAGCAAGGTGGCAGGAGAAACCTCCCTGCGGCCACTGGCCTCCTGTCGCGTTGGTCACCCTGCCGCTCAGGAGGCTGAGGCCTTCACCTCTGGTAGCTCTCAGAGTTTTCCATCCCAAGGGGTTTGTCTTGGGTGAGAACTACAACAGAAAACAAACAGCACAGGTAGCAGGGTGGGCGGCTTGTTCCACAACAGTGCTTTTGGTTTCTCTGTTGTTGTGGGGCTCGGTAGTGCGCACACACACACAGGCACACACACGCACACAGGCACACACACACAAACACACACACACAGGCACACACACACACACACAGGCACACACACGCACAGGCACACACACGCACACAGGCACACACATGTGCACACACACACAGGCACACACATGTGCACACACACACAGGCACACACAGGCACACAGGCACACACATGTGCACACACACGCACACAGGCACACACATGTGCACACACACACGCCTGCACACACACAGAGGCACACACATGTGCACACACACAGGCGCACACAGGCACACACACGCACAGGTGCACACACACATGCACAGACATAGGCACACACACACACAGGCACACACACACACACACACACAGGCACACACACACACGCACAGGCACAGGCACACACAGGAAGTCAGACCAGATTCTGGTGAGGTGCTGATTGAGGCAGTTGGCTGAGACCAGTGTCTAGGGTGGGGGGAAAACCCACAGGGACTGTCTGTTATTTGATAATCGACATAACGGTGTGCATCTCTCTTCTTTTCCTCCTCCTCTTCCTCCTTCTCCTTGGGCACACTCTTTATTGGGACAGTTTGTGTGTGTGTGTGTGTGTGTGTGTGTGTGTGTGTGTGTGTGTGTGTGTGTAGGTCATAGGCCTGCTTACAGGAATCAGTTCTCTCCTTCTACCGTGTGGGCCTCAGGGAGTAAACCCTGACGTCCTGGTGGCAGGCACCCTTACTGCTGAGCCGTCTTGATTATATGTTAATATGTATATGTTATTATATATGTTAACATATATGTTAAGTGAAGGTCTATACAGAAGGCTAGCCTAGACAGTCCCTACTACCCGACATCTCAGAGGCTGTTCTGGGGGTGGGGTGTCCTCTCTCCTGCTGGGTCTCTGTAGTTAATTGTTTTGTTTTGTTGAGGTAGGGTCTCACTATGTAGTCCTGTTTGACCTGGAACTCACTATGTAGAACAGGCTGGCCTTGAACTCACAGAACCACCAGTCTCTGCCTCCAGAGTGCTGGGATTAATGGTGTGGGCCACCATGCTCAGATCTGTAGTTAGTATGTAGAGTAGACATGACTGTTTAGTGCGCGAGAGCAGTAGTTATTCAGGTTAGTGTGTGTGTGTGTGTGTGTGTGTGTGTGTGTGTCACTCTATTTCCACAGACAGAACACTGTCTCTGCTGGGACACCCTCTGCTAAGAACATCCCAATGCATGGCTATAGTCCCTTGTCAAGGGACACACCGAGTTACAAAAATCGCCTTGGTACTACCTGGCCTGGGGTCTCCAGGAGGGAGACTATTCCTAGGTGTGTCTCTGTTCCGAAGGGACTCAACCATTTGGCCAAAGAGATTTCTTTTTGAAGAAGCAATTTGGACCAGAGTCAAAACCTCAGGCTGCAAGGAAGTGGCCAGCCAGCCACCGGGCCAAGCTCCAGCCGTGGAGGGAAGCTCTCTCCTCTCATGCTCTTGACTTGTGGCCTAGGACCCACTGCAATAGGACTTGCAGGAAGACGGGTTCACAGTCCGTGCCCTCTGCTAATGCAGAAGCCCTGAGTCAGCCTGTCCTACTCTCTGTTGCCTTCACACTCCAGGGTGGACAACCAAGGAAAGCAGGAAGGGGGGGAAGGAACGCGGTGGAAAAATAAACACGTGCGTGCGTTGCGCTGGGAGCAGAGCCGCTCTTCCGATTGCTAGAGTCACATTCTCCCCCTCCCCCGCTGTTTCCCGCCTCTGTGTAGGAACACATTTTTCTCCTTACCCGATGAGAGTTCAGGGTGCATCCTGTGGGAAAACAGGAGCAAGATGTAGAAGACGAACGCCAGGCAGCCAAAGATCACACCACACACCAGGAAACTGTAACTGCCCTGGGTCTGGAATATCTGCCAGAGAGGAACATGAAGAGTGCCGTTACATCCCCGTGATGGCGCCCCTGGAAAATGGCTGCCTTCCGCCCTGGCAGTCCTGTCAGCCAAGCTGGGGCATCCTACCAGACACAGGGATGTAGGAGAGGTCTTCCCAAGGTTACAGGACTGGTGAAGACATAAATCCTACTCTAAAGCCAGGGTTGGACCTGTCTACCCCCTTCAGTTCCAGGTCTGGAACTGAAAACTCCATATGAGCATTGCCATTTCAAACACAACGAGGTAGATGTTTCTACACCCATTGACCTAAGTGAAACTTTACAGAAGCGGTGTGTGTGTGTGTGTGTGTGTGTGTGTGTGTGTGTGAGAGAGAGAGAGAGAGAGAGAGAGAGAGAGAGAGAGAGAGAGAGAGAGAGAGAGAAAGGCCTTTTGACTTTTTAATTATGAAAATTTAGAACACGTCAAAGTAGCAAATAGAACTTTCATTGACCACCAACTTAAGAAACCACAGTATGTCCAGTATGGTGGCTCATGACTTTAATCCCAGCACCCAGGAGGCAGAGACAGGCGGATCTCTGTGAGTTCAGGGCCAGCCTGGTCTACATAGCAAGTTCCAGGACTACATAGAAAAACTCTGTCTAAAACAAACAAACAAACAAACAAACAAATAAATGAAAGAAAGAAAGAAAAAAAGAAAAAGAAAAGAAAGAAAGAAAATAAAAAGAAGAAAGAAACCATGCCAAATCAAACCCCAGACATGGCATTTCAAGGCAGAGGGCATCCAGAATATAGCTCAACCCCCTTGTCAGGTTGACGGGAAGAGAGAGGGGGTTCCAGTGGTTTTGGAGGGTATACAGCCTCGGCTCAGCAGTACTGCTGGCTGTTACTAAAAGCCAGCCGACCTTGGGCGAGCTGCTCGGTTTATTTTTGTCTCAGGCTCCTGTTCCGTAAGAAGCCTGGCATCTCTTGTATGGTCGTCAAGGAAAGTAATGTTGATGTGAATTTTTGATTTCCCGGGAAGCAAAGGTAACATGGCTTGCTGAAGGAAAGCCAGGGAGCGGGCAGGGCAGGTGCTGGACGTGAGCGGGGCCCTGCTTGGCATGGCACAGACTGGGAGGCATGGGCTTGGGCAGGATGGATGGATGAAGAACACTGCCAGACACACGGCCTGCCGTCTGGGTTCTGAGGGCCAACAGCATTCTCATGGGGCCCCTGGCCCCAGGCCCAGACAGCCGTGTTTGCTTTGGATCCGTGCATTTCGTCATCAAGGTCTCCGCATCCCACACTCAGAGGCCCGGCTTTTGAGTCTGGCTGGCTTGGAAACACAAATGGCTAGCTTCAGCCTGGTGGGTTCCTGCAGACTGTGTGGGATTCAGGAAGCGATAGCTTGGACTTACAGGGGGCTGACTGATTCTTCTCACCTGCCTGGAGGAGTGCTCCCCAACCAACCCTCACCCCATCCCACGCCGCATCCACGGGCCCCAGAGGACTCCACCTACCAAACCAACCAGCATCTGCAGGACCATCTCGCCAATTCCTGCCCCAGTCACCAGCACTGTAGTTGCACAGCCTAGCCAAACGAGAAGGGAAGGTTTGATGAGAGCAAGCTGAGGATGTGGCAATGAGCCGTCAGAATCCAGAGCATTCTGGGATGCTTCTGGAAGGTGTAAGACGCCGCTGTGTATCCCTAAGATACCTGGGGCTTTGATCTGTGACTACTTCGAGAATGTTTCTCTCCTACTATTCATCTCTCTCTCTCTCTCTCTCTCTCTCTCTCTCTCTCTCTCTCTCTCTCTCTCTCTCTCTCTCTCTCTCACTCTTTTGTTTTGTTTTGTTTTGTTTTTTGAGACAGGGTTTCCCTGTGTAGCTTTGGAGCCTGTCCTAGAACTAGCTCTTGTAGATCAGGCTGGTCTCGAACTCACAGAGATCTACCTGCCTCTGCCTCCTGAGTGCTGGGATCAAAGGTGTGCGCCACCAATGCCCAATTCATGTCTCTTTCTTGTTCTCAAACCTTCAGTTGTTCAAAGCTGTGAAGCCTGGCATTCAGGTCTCCCCTCAGCCTGACCACTGCCTGCCTTTCCAGAGAGATCCGAGACCTTAGCGTCAGACCTGGAGTCTGGCCAGCTGCAGCACTGCTTGCCATGTGCCCTTCAACAGGTTGTGTGTCTCTAGGTACAGGCCCAGGACAGACACCGGAAGCCAGGCCCCTCCACCTTCAGGACAAGCCTAAATGCGTTATGTGGTTTGCAAGGCCATCTCTCACCCTGGTGGCTCCCACACTACCCTTCAGCCAGGGTAACCTGATGGCGTGACCTGAGTTGCTGCCTCTCTGGGTGCCACCCCTTTACTGGCCCGCTGAAGACTTCTCGCCCTCCGCCACGTCGTGTGTTGTGCCGAGTTTATCTTCCCTTTGAGAACATCCTCCCCAGTCCCTGTGCCTACAATGGCAGCCTCTTCTCCAGCCCTGGCTGCCCCTGCTCCCAGCACATCGTGACCCCACTAGCTGGAGCTCTTCTATCCCGGGACGGTGACTGAGTCCCTGACACACCAGAGCTTATCAGTAGCCCTCACACCAGAGCTTATCAGTAGCCCTGAGGCCAACGTCAGCACATCTCCCGAAGGCTCTACCTCCTTCCAGCTCTGCCTCCCTCAGGCGGATCCCTGCCCGGCTTGTGCTTGCTGGTCCTTCCTTCGCCTCTTGATTTCCTGTCCCACCCTTTTCTCGGTGCAGGGCAGCTCACATCCCATCAGATTTCTGACCCGAACGCTGCTCACTCCTGTCTCTGAATTTCGAGGGCTCCCAACTGTCCTGAGCCTTCTTTTGAAACACCCTGAGACCCTCCCGCACATCAGCAATAGCGTCATGCAGGTAGGGAGCCCTGTGAGCCGCCAGGGATGCCAGCCAATCAAGAGCTGTACATTTTCTCCCACACAGAGCATTCCTGTGGGGTCAGCATTTGTCTTTGGGTTGTTTTTGCAGTGCTGGGGAGCAAACCCAGAGCCTTCTACATGCAAGGCAAGTGCTCTACCACTGAGGTACAACCCTGCCCAGCAGAGGAAGGCTGCTGCCGCCTCCTCCCTCCCTCCTCCTTCCTCTCTTTCCTCCTCCTTGTTTCAGATCAGGTCTCGCTATGTATCCCTGGCTGACCTAGAACTCATGGAGATCTGCCTGCTTCTGCTTCCCGAGTATTAGGCTTACAGACAGGAAATCCAAGGCTCAGTGAGAAGAAAAGAAATTGAGGTCACTGCAAATGTAGGGCTTGTGTCTACAATGTCCTCGAGGCCTACACTGTCTCTTGTCCCTCTCTGGGGCTGTGTCGGAGAGGGCATCACACGGGTCTGTGAGATGGGACACATAGCACGGCGGGCCTGAAAGTCAGTGGGTCACAAAGGAGGGGGGCACTCCTTCCCTTGGAGGTCAGGGACACTTCCTGGAAGGGCACAGAGCTGAGGAGGCAGGTGCACACCAAGAGTGGTTATGGCCAAAGCATGGCAGCTCCAAGTAATTGCTGCGTCATCAAGGAACTCCCACGTAGCTAGTGTGGCCAGACCGCAGACCTGTCGCTCAGAGGACCTTCTGCAGCAACGTGGGGCGTGGACTTGGTACAACTGCAGGGGATCCTCATGCTGAGCCAGGGGGTGGAACGGGGGGGAGGGCAATGAGGCAAGTCCAGACCTCCGAAGGCAGAGGAAGCCTTCCATATGCAGCGCTGCTCAATATGCCAAGCCAGTCAGTGAAGAGAAGGGCTGAATTTGAGCCCAGACCGTAACAAGTGACAGGAAGATGGAGTAGCGTGGTCACTCAGCGGGAACTTGCTATTGCCGTGCTGGAACATAGATCTGTTCATCCCTTAAAACCTACGCGAGGACACTGTTTCATCACTTAACTGATAGAGTCTGAGTGCTTTGGCCTCCCCTGCTGCCAGGGTGAGCTGGGGAAGGGACGGTGTCTCATGGGCATGTCCCCTGTTCTTTGTGATGTCCTTAGCAGCAAGCCTGCGTGTGCCGAGGGTGGGTGCTGAGACCGGCTCAGGCTGCCTCTGTCCTCAGTTCCATCAAGGCTGGGGCTGCTTCTGAACCACAGCTCGAAAGAACTCTCCCTGACTCGAGGTGGGTCTCAGTCATGTGTTAGACCCCACTTAGAGGAGCCAGAAACCAGAAACTCAAAGACATTTGATTCATTGACTCACCCAATCACATGATTTTTTTTTCTTCTTCTAAGTTACACACACACAGGACACTATGGCAGCCACCATGTCAGTTGTAGATTCATAAACAGTACCATGCCATTATGACAAAGAAGGAAACAGACAAGGAAGCTGCGACACTTCCCTGTGGCCTGCAAGTGTACGCACAGGACACACAGAAAACCACGGACAGGACTCCCATGACCAAACATGCCTGCTCTAGAATGTCAGGCAGGGGGTGTTGTGATTTTTCTGGTGAAAGAAAGTCCAGGCCCAGAATACCACAGCAAGCTGGGAGCAGGAGAGGAGGTGTCCACCAGCGCCAGAGAGTGCCTCTGGGTCCCTCTGCCACTTACCTTTGTATTGGAGGATGTCCTCAGTGTAGGCCAGCATACTGGGGAAGGTGCTGCTCAGGAACAGCCCCAGGCTCGCCGTCCCCACGAACAGGAAGATGACGTTGTAGGAAAAAGTAAGCAGCAGCAGGAATGTCACCACCACTCCCACCTGTCACAGCAGAGGCGTGTGAAATTAGAGAGGGCACAAGGCTGGGCATCCTGGAGAGAGGGCAGGATCGCTCAGGCAGGGGCGGCCTCGCTGGCCCCAGGAGAATGGTGTGGCCCATGCGCCACCCTGTGGTCAAACTGATACCTGCACCATCCCGAGTTCGGGATCCAGGGAATACTGCAGAGGGAGGTGAGCCCAACTGCAATCCGTGCATCCAAGCCCTCCCAACCCCACCAGAATAAGCACCGCCGGTCCCTAGGGTCGTCTCTGAATCCAGGTCATCAACGTTCCCCCTCCTGCTGCTGTAGGTGGGCTAGTGCCCCCCTCTTCTATGAAGTGTCGGTCTTTAGCAGCTGCGTTCCAGGCTCCAGAGTGAGGAAGCCTCAAGCCAGCAGGATGGCTGGTGGACATTGAGTCCCCACCCTCTGGGAATCCAACACAAGCACCCAGGAGCCATTTTGGTGCCTCCTAGATTTCACTTAGATCTCAGGGTTGGAGCTAACCAATGGGTAGCTCAGATTGCATGCTCAGACATCCATGTGGCTCAGCCAAGTCTCTTCCCCGCAGGCAGAGTTTTGCTAAAATAACCCAGTTCCTATGCTCTTTAGAAATGTTTTTACGTAAGTGTCGAGTGATTTCTATGCGAATGCCATCCGGGAAGAAAGCTGAGCAGCACAAAGCTAGGAATCTCAAGCCCCACCTGTAGGTCCACGTTGAGCGCCTCTCAGAGGTGGAGCCCTGGAGTAGCTATCTCCATGAACTCTATAGTCTTTACACCAGGAGTTAGCAAGGGGATGCCAAGGCTGGTAGTGAAATACGATACAAGGCTTGAAGTGTTGGGCTTCAGCAATTTCTCATACTCTAGTAATTTCTGAGTGGTTTCCCCACCCCAAACGCTGGGAGACAAACCCAGTGCTTGGCACACGTTTGTCCAGTACTCCGCCACTGAGCTATATCCCCAGCTCTGTGCTCAAAAGAAGCTTCTTGTTCTTTACCAAGTCCTAGCTTCGATGGGAAAATGTTCCTGGGTTTGGGCTGTGCGTGTAGGCCAGTGTTAGAGCACTTAGCCTGGGCTGCCCAAGGCTCTGGGTTTGATCCTCAGCACCACAGAATAAATGGTATCCTAGGAAGTGTTTGCATATCTCTTTCTAGGAAAATAAATACACAGACCTAAAAATCATGCAAAAATAACCACAGCTAGTATAACCATTCGCAGATGGAGGACTGGGGCAGGCTTAAAGGAAGAGACCTTCCGAGAGTCACAGCAGACCTTGGGGAATTTGACTCCCCCTGGGAGAGGTACACTAGCACATGAACCTTGTCATCTCTGCCTCAAGTTCCCTCAGAAGTGAGGTGTTCTAGAATCACCCTCAGACTCACCCTTCCTGCCCTAGAGAAAGTCAACAAGAAACGGTGGCTGAAAAGGAGCCTGCCCCTTCCCCACGGAGAGGCAACTTCAAGGCCTTCTTCCGTGTGGTAAAAACACAAAGGGCTATGAGGGTGCTCACCTGTAATCCCAGGGTTTAGGACTCTGAGGCGGGAGGATTATGCATTAGAAGCAGCCTGAGCTACACAGTAAGGCCTTGTCTCAGACAAAACAAACAGAGGAGCTGGGGGGGATGACTCAGCAGTTAAAGAGCACCGCTGCTCTTTCCGAGAGCCTGGGTTTGATTCCCAGAACCTGCATGATGGCTCACAGTCTTCTGTAACTCCATTTGCAGAGAACCGGATGCCCTCTTATGGCCTCTGTGGGTACCAGGCATGCGAGGGGCACACAGACACACATTCAGGCAAAGCACCCTACACAAGCCCTTGGAATCCTCTTAAAGGTGGAAAGATAAAACTAACTCTTCAGGGCTGTCCTATGGTCTCCACATACATCCCATGATCCAGGTACAACCCCTGACATCACACACACACACACACACCTACACACACACACACACACACACACACACACACCCCTACTACTACTGTTGCTGCTAAATTAAAAGAGCAGAAGTCACAGATAAATCTATGGTTTCAAACATGGCATATTTCTTTAGCACAGATGACCCCACAGCTCTGTCTATTCCTTCTTTCTCTCTGCTCAGTTCCTGAGCATGGCCAGGATTCTATCTGGGGTCTCAGTGCACATCCATTTGCTCCAGTCACAGAGTTCAGATGTCTCCATGCAAGGGGCACTTACGGGCCTTACCACTATGATGTGGTTCCAGAAGTCCAGACACACATATGAAACTGCTGCACAGACACAAATCACCTGGACCACTGGCAGTGTGCCCCGACTGAATGAGGCTTCTTCTGCCTGTCTTTTTCTGCCTAGCAACTAACTGGGTAGCCTATATTTTCTCTGCTGTCCATCAGTTGTGTTTGGGAGTTGGCTCCAGGGGCTGGTATAGCCCAGCAGAATAGCACATCCTTAGCGCCGCCCGCCAAGACTCTGCTTCACCTGTAACTCGGGGACAAAGCAGGCATTGTTGCTGGAATCTGCTGGACATTAAAGACGCTTAACAAGAGGTGCCGGAGACCATCCCGGCCCCCGGTGGCCCAACACACAGAACTCATGGCATTGTAAATGCCTTTGACTAGTGCCGAGAGCCTTTTTTGCATGCCTGCACTTAACTGTGAGGAGCTGTGTGTGCCAGGGTGGCGGAACCCTTGGGGCTGGGCACATCAGCTGGATGAGGAGGAGAAAGGAGAGGACTGGTGGACTGGAGAAAGCCCCAGTGGCCAGCTGCTGCTGTGCTCTGGTTGAAGAGTAGCTCAGAGCATCATCAAAGACGGCTCTGCGTATAGGAAATGAGCAAATGGGCAAAGGCTGGGTTTGTAGGGTATTTTTGTAGCTTGAACCTATGGGTGGTGGTACCCTGACCCCGTGGGAAATCCCTAGGTCACTGGAGGGGACTGTGGCTCTTCTATTCCTTCCTCCCTGGCTCATGACATGTGGCCCTACATGTGGCCACTCCAGCATCCCACAGACTACATCGTAGACTGGAACACCCCAGAGCGAGAGCCAAACTAACCCTTTCCCCTTTATCGCTACCTTACGCACGTCACTGTAGTGATGGACAGGCCCCATCCCTGCGTGTGGCCACTCCAGCCCCCTCCTTGAATCCTGTCCCCTTCCTCCCCACTCCCCGCTGTTCATGCTGCCCCATGGAACACCAGGGAACCTTTCTGCCTGGCTCTGCCCTCACCCAGTCCTCTCCCTCCCTCAACTATTCTGCAAGATCGAGCATCTCCCCGACTACAGCCAGAAGCGCTGTGTTTACTGCTTATTTATTCACAGACAAGTTCTCTCTATGTAGCCCAGGCTGACCTTGAACTCAATCCTTCCGTTTCTACCTTCCAAGTGCTGGGACTGTAGCCGTGCACCACTACATTCCCACCTGGGAAGTCTTTCTTTCTTTTCAAAGATTTTTGGTTTTGTTTTTGTTTGTTTGGTGTTTTCTTTTTAATGTCATGTGTAAGGTTGTTTTTGTCTGCATATATGTCTATGCATTAAATGTGTGCACTGCCTCAGGAGGAGGACAGAAGAGGGTGTCAGATCCCCTGGAACTGGATTTACAGAGAGCTGTGAGCCACCATATGGGCACTAGAATTGAACCTGGGTCCCCTGGAGGAACAGCTAGTACTCTTAGCCACTGAGCCACCTCTCCAGCTTGGGAAAAGCTTTCTTACAGCGGCTTTCCTAGAAAAGTAGTGAGTTCCCAATCCCTGCAGGTATTTAAACAGAGACAGGCAGGGATGTCACACCTCAGTGGGAGATTGACCTGCATGTACCCTGTGGGTTCTGTAGTCCTTTGTCACAGGTGGCGACATGGATATGCATCCGGACAGGGATCTTTGGCCCAGACCTTGTTTCCAGCCAAGCCAGTTCCTTTGCCTGGCTAACATGCTTAGTGGAGCCATCTAAGACTCTCCTGGAGAGAGCCGCCAAAGGCAAATCCCAGGTCAGGCCAGAAGCATCGACCCCAGATCCTTGCCCCACTTCCTAGAGGGGGTTCAAACAGCAGGACACTGTGAGAGGTGCAGGAGGACAGGGCTGAGACTTACACCGCCCAGGCAGACGTCAGCTTAGGGTCTGCCTTCCATTCCATAGCAATCACCCACTGTCTCTTCTGTCGATGCTTTTAATGTTGTAAAGTCAGAGGCCCGGACAGGGGGAGGGACTTTTCCAAGGCTACACAGCAGGCTCCTCTCCCTTACCCCGCCCTGCCTTGTCAGCATCTGTCCTTCTGTATTTCTACCTCCTTCCTGCTCTGCCACAATACAGTCCTGAACAGTCTTGGGCAGTGGCAAGGCCAGGAATACACAAATTCTGTGTTTCTAAGAAGAGAGAGGAGGCCACTTGGCCACTTACCACATTGATGGACACCATGGTGGCTGGCCTCATTCTTGAGGAGACAGGGATGGAGATGAGCCGGCCCAGGGTGATGAAGCCCCAGAAGAGGCTGGGGAGGTAACCAGCCATCTTGTGTCCGACAGACAGTGGCTTCTCCACAGCATAGCTGTACACAAAGGCGGAGTAAGCACCCTGTGGAGAGGGGACAGGGTAAACCTCACTGGGCACATCAACGCCTCTGCTGGGACAGGCTAGTGGCTCAGCCCAAGACGCCCTGGGAGCCAAGATCACACGGTGCACTCACACCCAAGCTGAGCACAGGATGGGTACCGCAGTGGCACCTGAGGTGCCCCCAGGTCCCCGTGGGGAATCACGGCAGACAGACAAGGCTGGAAGGAAAAGGGCTTTGCACAGGAAGGAAAGAGGGGACATGGGTCCACACTCGTCCTAGAGTGGCGCAAGTCCGAGCAGGTCTGCTGTGGGCTGGGCGTATGCGTAGGGTCTTCTCTTAGGGGTGTCTCTCCTACAGGAGTTGGTCACTCAGCCACTCAAGACTTCTAGAAAGGGCACTGAGTAGAGTAAAGAGGGCCACCCACGGAATGGGCAGCTGGGCTGGAGTGTGGCTCGTTTGTGATGTTAGCCTGGGAAGCGCCATTTGTAGCGCATGCCAAGAAGCCGAGCACACCCTATAGGGTGGCCCCTCGCATGGCAACGGGGCTGTGAGCTTTCAAAAACGTGGGCCACAGCTGGCTATGGCACATACGGGAGAAGGAAGAAGAGTTCAAAGCCAGCCTAGGCTACGTTTGATCTTGGCCAGAACAGAGCAAAGCAACTAAAACTGAAAAAAAAAAAAAAAAAAAAAGTCTTGGGCCACACAGAATTGGAAATAAAACAAACAAAATGCCAGACAGGCCCCTTTCTGGGATTCAAGAAATAAAGGCAGTTGGTGAGAGCGGGTGGGCGTGAGAGATGGGCAGGACGCTGGTTCATTGTTCTCTTCTTGCCAGTCCAGGCTTGGGTGTCGGGGTAGAGACCTCTCAGTAGAGCATGCCTTTGGAGGAAGGCTCACCATCATCCCGTCTGTCATGAACAGGACCAGAGCGGCTGTGATGTGGATAGCAAAGAAGGAGCACGGGGCTCCCCGGAAGTTCTTCCTCTGGCAGCAGCCGAACAGGTCCTCCTGCCCTGAAGGAGGCACAGAAGGGCGGGGCTGACCAACTGCTCCCTCCCCTCTGCTCACCCAGCTAGGACTTGGCAGGGGCTCCTCTAGGAGAGCAGCCTGCACAGATTGCAAGAGCCCGCACCTGGGTGTGGCTGAAACTTGGGGGCCAGTGAGGAGGTGTCTTCCTTCTCAGCAGCCCGGGTCTCCAGGGCAAGCTCGTCTGCGGACAGGAGCAGTGGTTTCCGCTGGGGGCAGGTCAGCAGCCGCTCCTTGGACAGCAGGAACAGAACAGCCAGGGGCACCGGGAGCTGAGGGCAGCAGAGGGTCAGGAGGGCCTGGCCTGCAACGTTTGGTCCATGTGACAGGCTCACAGTCCTAGGTGTCCACCTCACCCAAGGGCCTTTGCCAGCCCGTGAGCCAGACACATGAATACCACACAGGCTCCGTGAGCACTGCTGGCCTTGGCCGCACCTGTTTCTAACAGGAGAGAGGGGAGCCTTTCAAAGCCTGGCCTCACAAGGGTCCCCTGCCGCTTAGGCCAGGTGCTGGGTGACTCTACTGACGCCCTTGCTCCCGACACTGCCACAGCAGAGTGTCTCTTGTTCCTGTGAGTCAGCTCTATAAGATGTGATTGTGGGTGGGAGCCCGGAAAGGAGGCTCGGCAGTTAAGAACGATCATGTGCTGCTTTTGCAGAGGACCTAGACTAAGCTCCCAGCACCCACACGGTGCTTCACAACTGCCTGTAACTCCAGTTCCTGGGGAGCCGACACCCTTTTCTGGCCTTCGCACACGAGGTACGCTGACACGCAGGCAAAATATTCTTGCACATCATGTAATTTTTGAAAATGCAACTACGGGTGCAGAGGATATGGCTCAGGGAACAGTGCCTGTCTACCAAGCACAAGGCCTCTGGGTTCTATCCCTGGCACTATCATTTTTAGATGGGGCAAACGAGGCTCAAAGTTATTGTAGAGCCACACACTGTTAAGACTGGAAGAGACCTGGGAGGCCAACTGAACAGTATATGCGGAGTTCCCACACCGCCAGCTCTGGCGTTTGATTCTGGCCTGCACCTTCCTACCTCTGGGCTGCGGGAGTGATGGCATATCCTTGGAAGGCACTGAGCTCAGTTAGGAGCTTGATGGCTAAGCTGGAAAACTCAGGCATGGATAAGTGCCTATTCCCCTCCCCCAGCCAGCCCTCTGCTCTTCACAGCGAGCCACCTAGTCCCAAGGGTGCTCCCTAGCCCAGCAGGAAACAACTCCTCCCTGGGAGGTTGCCTGGAGAAGCGGCCACTGCCTCCCAGGTGTCCCTGCCCTGGTTCAATCACCTTCACTACCAGGAAGGTCTTTAGCAAGTCTAACTGCTGTCCTTCCTGCTGTGGCTGTAGCCTGGGTCCTTTGTTGAGGGAGGAGACATTGCAAAGTTCCAGAAGTGTTTACATGTAGCCAGCAGTGGGCCAGGCAGGAGTAGAAGCCAGGCAGACATCCAACCTGGCAGTGCACTGCTCTTGGGAGCCCCTTGTACCCTCAAAGAAAGATGCTCACTCCAGCCTGAAGACAAAAATCCACCCGAGCCCATGCCAGCACCTCCCTATGGAGATCTTGAGAGCCTACTTCAACACTCCAAAGCCAGCCAAGGCCACAGCTGGGTGTGGCGCTACACTACTCCAAAGGTGGGACTTAAGATGGGCATGGGCAACACAAGTGTGGTCCCAACTCACAATATTCAACAACAAGGTCAAGTTCAAATAGCCCTTGGAGCCTGTAAAGCCACACCCAGAGGCCTGCGTGGCATGAGACCTGTGTCTCAGTGCTGGGGACACCCAGCCCTCCCTCCAGTACCTGGGAAACAGGAAGCAGCAGAAAGCCTTAGAGAAAGCCAGGGGGAGGCGGCTGGACTCAAGGCCTGGCACTTAGGAGGCCTTTCTCGGGAAGTAGGAGGAAAAGGCTCCACAACAGATTGGCTGGCATGCTGTAAGGAACATACCTCAGTTTTACAGGAGCCCCATTCAGGGACGCCAATGCCACCCTGGAGGTGTGTATGCGTGTGAGCATGAGTAAGCCAGTCCATTTACTTCCGTATTCCTTCTGTGGTGGGCTTCGGACACAAACAAATAAGTACCCAGACATCTTGTAGCAAACAGCCTCTCCAGTCTGCACCTTCTTGGGGAGAACAGACCTGGGCCTGGGCACGCTTTCCTGCATGCAGAGGCCTAGAAGGGATCCTTCCCTAAGCAGGGACGCCTTGGACGACAAAGGTTCAGAGCTGCCTTGATCCAAAATGGTGGCCATGGGCATAGAAGGTACAGAACGCAGGGAAAGTGGTGTCTTGCTGAGGAGCCACACTGACCTCCCAGCCCAGGGAAAGGAAGGATATTTAGGACGAGACTGGGCTGCTCCCTACCTCCCTATCCGGACCTCTGGCCAGTGAGGTGCAACGCCCCTCTGCATACCCGGTATGGTGGGGGCTTAGGGCCCTTTTAGTGCTGTATGCAGACTTTTCCCTGAAGTGTTGCAATAGCCATCTGCCTGTGCAGGACTAGGGATGCCTACTACAGAGAGGCCCGAGTGAGATGCCCCACACAGGAACTCTCCCGCAGCCAGGCTACTGGCCACCTGGCATAGCCTCGCTTCCAGTCTACATAGGTCAGAATCGGGGGGGGGGAATTAAGAGGGCCTGGGTGGTTACTCCCAAGCCTGGTGGGAGTGGGGGAATGTCCCCTGGGTTTACAGGGGATCCTCCAGGGTTATAAAGCTTGGGAGATGTCTGGTGAAACCTAGGTAGAAATCAGTGCTGACTCAGCCAGGTGCACAAATGGGCCTAAGTAGCAAAGCTGGTCCGGTCAGTGATCTCTGTGCTGTTTAGTTTCTTATTAACTTGACCCAAACTGGGCTCACATGGAAACAGGGAACCAGAATTGAGGAAATGCCCGCGTCTGACTGGCCTGAGGTCATATCTGTGGAGCTTTTTCTTGATTTGTGCTTGACACAGTAGGTGGTATTGCCCCTAGACAGGTAGTCTCTGAAAGCAAGCTGAGGGGACTGAGGGGACAGTGATCTCACTTGAGAGCACTGGCTGCTCTTCCAGAGGACCCGGGTTCAATTCCCAGCACCCACAAGGCAGCTCACACCTGTCTGTACCTCCAGCTCCAGGGGTTCGGGTATCTTCACACGGACGTACATGCAGGCAAAACACCAAGGAACATAAAATAAGATTATTTTTAAAAAGCAAGCTGAGTAAGCCGTGGGGAGCAAGGCAGACACCAATGTTCCTCCGTGGGTTCCGTTTCAGTTCCTGCCTGCTGGTTCCTGCTCTGGCTTCCCTCCATGACGGAGTATAAAGTGTAAGCCAAAATAAACTCTTTTCTCCTACCAGTTGTTTCTGGTGAGTGTTTTGTCACAGCTATAGTTGACAGGCCTGGCACTCTAAGGAAGCAGGAACCCAAGGAGGAGGGTCCAGGAGATCCCCTTCAGTGATGAAGGGTCCCAGAGGAGGCGCCACTGTGTGCCATGGCCTCTTGGTCATGGAGGAACAGATATGGTTTTCACAAGGCCTCAGAGGACTTGGAAGTCGGCCTTGATTGCCACTGTGTAAATATGCCCACTGCCTTCCTTTCTTGGGAACTGCCAACACAGTCACAGTGAGGGGCCTTGGTGATGGGAGATGTCATTCTGTAAATACGTTTCTCTTATTGGTTAATGAATAAAGCCCTGTTGGCCAATAGGAAAGCAAGATAGGCGGGACTAGGAGACTAGGAGGAGAGAGGAAGTAGTAGGGAGAGAGTCAACATGGAAAGACTTGAGAGAACAGAGGCCTGGGCCCTCTCTCCGGTAAGACGAGACCACGTGGAAATACTTAGATTAATAGAAATGGGTTAATATTTAAGACAGAGCTAGCTGATAAGAAACTAGTAACTGGCCAACAGCATTTATATCTAATGCAGCGTCTCTGTGTGTTATTTGGGGCTGGTGCGGCTGTGGGACCAGGCTGGTGGGAAACCCACTCATAACATCTTGGGGATGATTCCTACAGGTCACCTCTCCCTGCTGGCTGCACACGGTGGGCCCTGGCATGTTTCATGGGTCTGAAGGTTCTGTGCTGGGAAGCAGTTCCCCAGATTCCCACCCCACCTGTACCAGACATACATTAATGAGAGCCATGATCCAGAAGGCATAGGAAACGTGGTTCTCTGTCGAATCCTGTGAGGACGGCCTGGGGATCGTTTGGTTTGACCAAGGCTGGGTTGCTGCATGATGTTGGCCCAGGACCCGGGACGCATGGAACAGGTGTCTTCTGGAGGTGGCATTGACTGTGCTATTAGCAGGAAAGCAGCTGGCCTCTGACAGGAAGGGATCGGCAATCAGGGGGCTCAGCAGAGCACCAAAGCCCACGAAGAAATGAAGGACCTGGGTGGGGGGTGGGCACCACTCAGCCTGGGCCAGGATCTGCATCCAGAGGGTGCAACCTCCCCTCCCGTTTACCTTGTGCCCCAGCCAGGGTCCCCCTGGCTGACCCCAGAGTTGGGAGGAAGACTCAGGAAGTAGGAGAGGGAAGGAAAAATGTCGAGAACATGCTCGATGCCCGGGGTGTGACAGAAGTCAATCCCTCCTCCCCTCTTAATCCCCCCAGCCGTATTCCCATTGGTGCTGTGCCTGTCATGGTAGTCAATTTCATCCTCTTGATTGGATTAAGATACACCTAGGGCTCCCCTCTGGAGACGTCTGTGAAGGCATTTCCAGGCTGACTTAACTAATGAGGGAAGACCCACCCTGAATATGGGTGGCACGGTCCCATCAGCTGGGGTCTGAGACTGGGTAGAAAAGGAAGCAAGGACCTGACATTCCCCTCTGTTTCCCGGTCGGTGCCAAGGACCGAGCCACTCCTAACCCCGGTCCTTCCCTGCAGCCACGGACTGCACCGCCCTGATCTGTGACTAGAGGAGGAGAGACAGGGGGGAACAGACAGCGAGCCCTCAGTAACATTGCCTTTTCTCTTTAGAGAACAGTTGTTAACACTGGGGTTCCTGGAGAGGCCAACAAGGCAGGCAGAGGTCACCCTGGAAAGATGAAGAAACCCAAACCCAAGTGATGGTGTGTGGCCCAGCTAGTAAGTCACCGCCATCCCAAGGGAGGGGCTGGGGAGCTCTCTGTGCCCACTACCCCAGCCCCTCCTCCCCCCGTGCAGCTCACCTGAAGGAAGAAGGCCGAGTCCTTCTGGTATATCCTCACCAGCTGCATGTTGGCCACCGTGTCGATGCAGCCCATGGCGAGGCCCGCCAGCGCTATGACCGAGGCCAATACTTTCACATCGTGGCAGAAGGGGATGACAGCGAATACCAGGGAGATGGTCAGGGTAGAGGTGAAGAGGGCCCATAACGATTGGGCCAGGCTGGGCAAGGAAGAGGTGGAGTCAGCAGAGGAACCAGAGCCTTCCTGGGAGGCCCCTCCCCTTTGCCACTGCTCTGCCACCAGCAGGAAGGGTACTGCCCACAAGCTGTGAGTTGCAGGCAGGTGGGTGAGTAAGCTCATGTCCTAAGTGCAGCAATGTCTTCCCATGGCTGCCATGAGTACACCGGATGTCACCGGATGTCATACATACCGGCACTCCCAAAGCTCAGCTATCATTTTGCGTTGCTAAAACCTTAAATTATTCACTTTAAGCAGTCCTATGAGACAATATTCCTGTCCCTCTCAGGGAGGCTACCTTGAGCATCTTCAAGGGACCAGTGCCACATATCTGAAGATATATGGGGACACAGGCTGAGTCTGCAAATCCTCAGCTGGACAAGAGTAGGGCCAGGTAAGCTACATGTGCCCGTCACACAGGAATTGACAACAGCTGTGTTTCCAGGTAGACCCAAGCTGCCAGGCACAAAACCACAACAGAATTTGGGTAATTTAGTGAGCCCCCATCTTCAAGGATGGAGGTCAGCGGCTATGCCCCCTGAGACCAGTCTGAGCAGTGCCCTGTTCAGACAGACATCAGAGCAGCCCTCGGAGGGCTGTCTCCAATGCCCTCAGATTACAAGAAGGGGGAGGTGGGGCACGAGCACCTCTGAGGTTCCAGAACACCGGAAGGGCAGAGGGGATCCCCAGAGGTGGAGCAGATTGTCTCTTGCCAGCCCTTGACTCTGACCCTCTCGGCCGGCAGTCAGCCATCTCATCTTGTATCCGATTAAAGCCTTTGTCAGAAGAGCTCTGCCGATAACAGCGGCTCATTATTTTGTTATTTTCTCATTTCCAGGCTGATCTGCTGAGGAGATTACTGTTCATGACTCTTGTCTGTCCTCACTCAGAACCTGGGGGTGTACACTTGCTTCGGGCCAAGCTTAAGAGGATGAGGGAGGTGGCTGGAATGCAGGTGGTCTGTTCAGGCTCCCGTCTCGCAGCCCTCCCTCGGCCCCCGGTGTGACAGGCTCTAGCCCTGACCGTCCAGCTGCCCTACCTCAGAGCTTGCTTTGTGTTTCTGCTTCCTGCTCTGTGATAGTACATCTCATTTGCCTCTTCTCCTGGACCCGGCACAGAGGAGATGCCTACGCACACAGGCGTGATGAAGACGGCACACTGTTCCTTCCCACTGTCTCTCCTGTGCGTGTTTCACCAACCCATTACCACCACCTCACTCACCAGGTCGAATGCAAACACTCTCTGAAGAAGTAACGCATTGCATATGCCTGCCACCCTAGCATCCTGGGGTAGGAGGAAGATGGAGAGTTCAGCACAGCTCGGGCTACATAGCAAGATCATTTATCAAAAACACGAAAGAAACCAATCAGTTGGGTGAGAGCCGGCAGAGCCGCTCAGCAGCAGACTGTGTGCCTAGTGTGTGTCTAGCGGTACCCTGGGGGTGTGGCTGGTGTGGGTGGAGTGGGTGGAGTGGTTCAATACAGCACTCAGACTTGAAGCAAAATCCCGACTGGTAAGCAGTGACAGAAGAAACCTCACAGAGGTGGGAAAGGAAAGGATGGGTAATGCCTGCAGCTCCCGTGTGCACGAAAGCCACCGACACTCACTAGCTCGGAGACGTTTAATACACATGAGAATCATGACTGTGCCCATTTGACCCATGGGTGAACCCAGGCTAGGAGGAGGCAGACATGGAAAACCCCTTCCCTGTGTCTCTTGCCAGGACTTGGGTTGTAGTTGGAGAACAGGCTTGCTGTTGGAGTCTGGAAGGCTGAGCCCACATTTGTTCTGGGTTTGTGGGCCAAAGGGTAGGTCAGCAGCTCACCCTTCCAGATGCTATAGGGCTGTGTGTGGACATTGCAGAAATCCTTTAGAATGATACGTTGTCCCTAGGGCCAGACTAAAGTACATGCATTGCCTATTGTAAATGGCTGAGGTAATAGGCGCTTCCAGGAATATGGTTAACCGAAGACTGAAGAGTAATAATGTTAAGGAGATTTTGAATCCAGGTAGTGGTGGCACATTCCTTTAATCCCAGCACTTGGGAGGCGGAGGCAGGTGGATCTCAGTGAGTTGGAGGCCAGCCTGGTCTACATCGCTAGTTCCGGGACAGCTAAGACTGTTGCACAGAGAAACCATGTCTCAAAAAATCAGAAAGATTTTGAAATCAAAGATGCAGAGCACTGTGGTAGGAACACTTGGTTTGAGGCCCAACGTGTGACCTGTGCTAAGCCACTGCTGCCTAGCCTCTTGAGCCTCGTTTTCCTCCACTCTAGTTGGAGATAGCAAGTGCTCAGTCTCAAGGCCTCATACAGCTCCCTCCCCAGTGCCCATGGCTCCTTGCAACCCTGGGCTTCCTCAATATCACTGCAGGGCCCAGGGCACGCGCCAGCAAGAAGGAGGAGGAGGAGGGAGAGGAGGAGGGGGAGGAGGCAGAGACCAGTACCAACTCTAGGCTTCTTCCCGCCTTTCTTGTGAATGATCCTTGCAGGCTGATCCGGGATCGTCCCAGGAGCGGGAGGGAGGGAGGGGGGGCACCCTCCCAGCCCCACCCAGTGTACCAGCCAGAGCAGCTCCGCCAGAACCTGAGCTTTAAAGATCAGGGAACTCGGTGGGAGGAGCGTAGTGCGGAACTGAGCCCAGGGTCTTCACTCCCAATGGAGGCAAACGTCCCGAAGAGTGCCATTGACCTGCCCCTCCACTGGAACTCAGAGGTAAATTTGGACCAGTCAAAGAGTCTCTTTCCTCCAAGGCCTAAGAAACCCATGCCAGGAAGCCTGATAAATGGTCAAGTTACTTATTAATGGCTCCACATGAAGTTGTACACACGGCAGTGGAGAGGGGGCGGGCGGAGTCCTCCCTCCGGTTGGCTGTGACTATGGTGGCATTGCCTGCTGGGCCACTTTGGCTATGTGACCTTGAGTAGGCTGCTAACTCCCTCTCAGCAGGTTGCCAGGTACACATGTGACCACCTTGGTGTGTCCCTGCCTTGGGCACCTGAAAAGAGGCGGGGCTGCATGACTCTATCAGGCAGGGCCCACTCCCCGTCTCTGTCCCCAGCTGGGGAGGAATTCTGCTGAGGCCTGGAGTCACCCCAGGGTCTGGGGTGCTGCTGTTCACCTCAGGAGCTCCCTCTCCATGACAAGGATGCTCAGGGTCTGCCCTCTCCTTGCTCCAGGGGACCATCTCTTCCCATAGAAGACCGTGGGAAGGGATGGAGCATAGCATGCTGGAAGTCACAATAGAAAGGACACCTATCAACCTCGTGGGGCAGAGAGCCCATCCTTCCAGGAACTAGGATCAGTTAGCAATTTTCTCTCCAGCCAGGCTGATGGGGGCAAGAGGGGTTCCCTATACCTCAGTCACCTCCGTACTGATGCGTCTGCCTGTCCGTGGTCCCATGCTGGGGAGGCAGGGCTTCCCTGGTTGACCCTGTTCTCAATGCCTCACTAGGCGCTGGACCATGGGAAATGCCTTAGGTCAGAGCCAAACCTTAGAACCATCTGCCTAGAACACCTCTCCTCTCCCAGAACCTGACCTGCTCCTCAGGAGCCAGTTTTAATGCCACCTTCCTAAAGTGGCCTGCCCTGAGCACCTAGCTAGAGCAGCCCGCAACTCAGCTCTGCCACTCTCTGATCCTGCCCTATTTCACTGTGACACGCTGCCTTCCAGGGTGGACATTTAGGAAAAGCAGGAACCTCGTCTGGAGCACTCACCCCTGAAGCAGTGTGTGGCTCAAGAAGCATTTATTTGTTGATGGATGCATTAATTCATGGGATGAGTACTGAGACATTTTAATTAAAACCTTAACGTATGGTTTTTATAGTGTAAAATGCAACTATTTAAGTGTATAACTCAATGTGTTTTTTTTTTCATATTGTGAGTAATGAACCCATTATCATAGTTTAAATTTTGAGGTTCGCTTATTGTCTTTGTGAGATAGGGTCTCACTACATAGCCAAGGTTTTCCTAGAATTCACAATCCTCCTACCTCAACACCCCACACCCCATCTAACCACCCTCTCCTCCAAGTGCTGGGATTATGGGCATGCCTTGTTGTGTCTAGCTTAAATTTAAAATATTTCTGCCACCTCAGAAAGAAATCCTATGTTCATCAGCAGTCACGCAGTGGTTCTCCACATCCAGGCAACTTCCTACCTTATTATGAGGCTTTCTGTCACTCCAGATCCTCTATGCTGGACAGCCCATGCGAACGGTACCATACCCTGTGTGTGTGGTCTTCATGACTGGGCATTTCACGACCAGCACTTCGACTGCGTGAGACACCTTGTAAGGATGGTTCCACGGGCTTGCCTGCCCCTTTATTTATGGGGCATTTTATTTACCTGACCGTCTACTTCTGAAAACGAGTTTATTTCTACTTGCTTATTATAAGTAATGCTGCTGTGCACATCTGCGTACATATTTTGTTGCGGGCAAATGTTTTCACTTCTCTCGGGCAGGTACTTCAGAGTACAACTGCTGGGTTCACGGTAACTGTGCGTTGAGTTTTTGTTGTTGTTTTGTTTTGACTGAGACAAATTCTCAAGTAGTTCAGCCTTATGTAGTGAAGGATAATTAAGAATCCTGATCCTCCTGTCTCTAACTCCCCAGGACTGTAACTACAGGCTTATGCCTGATTTTTCAGATGTTTTTAAACAAGAGCTGCTCTGGTGCTGAACTCTCAGTAGGACTTTGGCACAGGGTTGTGACATGCTGAAAGGCGGACAAGCTGTTGAAGGGACACAGGCTTTCTGGCAGTGAGGCCAGCCCAGGGAACTGACAAGGATGTGTTCGGGGCCTGCGAGGGGCCAGCGACTTGAGATGCAAATGGACTTCAAGCTGGCTATGAGGAAAGTTATGAAGGAGGGGTTCTTAGCTGGATCTAGGCGGCGGGAGACTGGAAGATAAGAGGGAATTAGATTTTAAAAGATACATAAGGAAGGTGTCAATTGGCACAAGTAGATATCAAGCCCTGGACTACTAAGGGAGGGGAGTAGCCATGGGGAGCCTGGGAGATGTTGGAGGTCTCAAACCATCAGTCTGCTGATGTCCTGAGATAAGGGGGTTTCCCAACTGCCCGGGGTGGTTAGACAGGTCCCACAAAACCAGGAAAAAGAAACAAATAAAACAAAACAAAACAAAAAACCCTCACCTTTCGTCTAAATACCCCTTACCTGTCCTGTTAAATCACATGCCTGCCAGCCAGGTGGCTTTCTGTGCCTCTTAGTCCCTAGATTCTCTCTTTGTGCTGAACAAGATTTTCTTAGGGGGGGGGGGCTCCAGCTCAAGCTCTGGTGACCTCTGCTCTTCCTCTGCTGGCCCTGCAGACGGCCTTCTCTCTGCTAAGGGCAGAGGAGGAAGGCTGCTGTTGCCCTGAGGACCTACTCCAATGCCCACCCTGTGGGTGCATCCGGAAGGCTCCCTGTGGCCCAGAGCCCTCAGAGTAGGCAGTAGCTAGGACCTAAGAGGAACCCTAAAGCAAAGCATCTGGTGTGTGGCCCTCCCCCACACCCTCTTTCTCTACAGCTGGCCCTTGGGATTTGTTAAGGCAATCCCCCATTCCCGGTGCCAGCCCGCCACACTGGCTGGTAATCTCTTAAACTAAGATGGCTTCCTTGCAGGGACTTTAGGATTTCAGCGGGCTGGGCTTCACTTTGGGACGGGCAGGGCTTCCTCTCAGCTCCCTTGGAGGTGCCAATGGGGAGACAGCTCAGAGTTAGCCAGGTGGAGACATCATTGGTGACACTCAGGGTCCACCCCCCCCTTTCCCACCAGAGCCCTGCTTTGTCCAACATCAAAGAAAATGGTTCTTGGTGTCTTGAAGCCTTGAGGGCTCAAACTCAGGATTTAAAGCTGAACCTCAAGAGCCCTACCTGGCTGGGGAAGATCCCAGCAGGAAGCCCAGAGGCTGTGGTGCCTTCCCAGGAGCCGTCAGGGCTCAAGACCCTGGCCCACGGCCCATGAAGACCAACAGGATATCCATCTCCTGCCCAAACCTCAGCTCTAGAGCAGCCCATGGATAGGCATAAGGCAGGGACAGCTTCCAAAGCTCCTGGGACTACAGACAAATGTTCACACTCAAACCCGGAACTCTGTGATGTGGAACAAAGCAACACCCCCCCCCCCCCCGTTCCTTCCTTCTTATTTTCTTTCTTTCTTTCTTCTTTCTTTTCTTTTCTCTCTTTCTTTCTTTCTTTCTTTCTTTTCTTCTTTCTTTGAGACAGTTTCTCTGTGTAGCTCTGGTTGTCATGGAACTCACTCTGCAGACCAGGCTGCTCTTGAACTCACAGACATCCACCTGCCTCTGCATCCTGAGTGCCAGGATTAAAGGTGTGCGCCACCACTGCCTGGACTCTTTTTTATCTTATTTTACTTTGGCTGCTTGAGAAAGGGTCTTGCTTTGTAACCCAGGCTGGCCTCTAACTCAAGAGTCTCCTGACTCAGCCTTCAGAGAGCTGGGATTAGTACACCTAGGTGAACTGCTTAACCCCCTGTGTCTCGGCTCCTCGGATATAAAAGAGACAATAGTGTTGCTTTACAGGCTTGCGGTGAAAATGAAATGGGTTGCTATAAGAACTAAGAATAGCCCTGGCCCAGGCCTTTAGCACAATAGTTGAGTAGCTACTGTTGACTCTGCTGTGGTTTCCTGCTGCAGGATTCTCTCTGTTGCCTCTTCAGAGCAACAACGCCAGGGAGAGATGACCCAGTTGAGGGTGTATTTCTGCCAACCTGTCAGGTAGAATGATCCTCAGTCCCCTACCTGTGTGTGCTACATATGTGCCTAAAAAGTTCCAGGAAGGAGAGCTTCTCCAAATCATCATAGCACAACAGAGCTTCCATGAGGGTTAGGACTGTTCCACACCCAACACCCCCAAACAACAACAGACCCCTCCTCTGACAGCCAGAAACACCCCTCTTCCTTTTCATTAATTTTCTAGCCTGAACAGATCTTTGGAATTCCTGTATGTCTGAGCCTATCCCAAACCCACAAAAACAAAACAACAAACCCTGATAGGCTCAAGACTGCTTCTGAGAATTCTTGCAAGGGAACTAACTAGGGGAAACGAAAATCGTCACTCTCCAATTGCTGAGGTGTGGCAGGCTCTGGGTTGCTTAGACTGGGGTCCACTTAATGTTGAAATCTGTACTGCATCTTCCCACAGCACCATACCTGGAGGGCTGAGCCCTAGAGCCCTTTGGCCCACGGCTTTTAAAATTTATTTATTTCACAATAGACGTCCTAACCATGCTTTCGCGGTACAGGTGGAAGACCACACAGCAGCCTCTGGTCTACAAGCCATTCACACCCCAGCTCTCGGTCTCTGCTTCCTAGCTGAACAGAGAGCACCGAGACAGCTGCTTTTCTAGAAAAGGGGCTACCATACAATTAACCAGGACAATGGGGCTCTACCTGGCACCTAAAGGGTGTCATTCTGAGTTGCCAGAGAGATCAGAACTCTGTCCTGGCAAAGGTCAGGGAGGAAGGAGTAAGGAGTAACACGGTGGAGGGGTTCAGTGGGGGACCCTGGGTACCAGAAAAAGAGAAAGAGAGAGAGAGAGAGAGAGAGAGAGAGAGAGAGAGAGAGAGAGAGAGAGAGAGAGAGAGAGAGAGAGAGAGGATGGGGAGGCTCTATACTTCTCTACCCGGCCCTCAGAGGCCCAAGGGTTCAGCCTCTGCTCACCAGCACTGCAGCGATGTTCCTGGCTCCTTTAGGAGACCCCAGGGACCTCATCTCCTGGGCAAGGGACCACCTGTGTCGATCGACTCAGAGCTATCAGTAGAGCCAGCAAAAGAGTCCTGTTCAAACCACAGGGCCAACCCAGTCACCGAGAACTGACCCCCCCCTGAGCTGTCTTGCAACCAACCTCAGTGCCAATTCTACCTCCGCTGCTGGGGCTACAAAATCTCGAGAGCGGGTCCTACGCATCTCTGCACATTCCATCACTCCTTGCCTGGTGGGCTTGGTGATCGAGGGCGGAAAGGTTTTAAGCTCTCCCAGGGGTGAGTAAAGGCAAATACATAGCCCAGAAGTCACCTTCAGTCCCGGGAGAGTTTTCCGGGAGAGCTTGTGGTGGGGGAGGGAGGCAGCCCCTGGGGCTAAGACCCGGCGCTGCGGGGCAGGCGGTCGCAGCTGCGGGGGATGTGGAGGGGCGCGCGGGCGCGACACTCACGTCCTCTTGAAGACGCCCCCGAGGGCGCTGCCCAGCAGGAGGCAGAGCTGCTGCGAGAAGAAGACCCAGGAGATCTGGGGCAGCGAGCTGTGCGTTTGGCAGCGCAGGTCCAGCAGGGTGGGCCCCAGGAAGGCGATGCACAGGCCGAAGCTGAAGAAGACGCTCCAGTAGGTGAGCGTGGGCTGCAGGTTGCGGCGGAGCAGCCCCGACACCCGGCCGTCGCAGCCCATGGCTCGGCCGGCAGCTCGCAGCGAGCCCAGGGCCGAGTGCAGCGCTCGACCGGAGGCCGGGCTGGAGGAGGAGAGGAGGGGAGCGCCGCGCGGCTGCCCCGCCCTCGGCCAGCGCGGGGACGCCTGGCGGTCGGGGGCGCCGTGGACGCACGTGTCCCGCCGCGGAGAGCGCCCCGCCTCGCCCTGGGTCCCCCGGGGCCTGCGGCTGGAACCCACCTGCCAGCACGACCCTCCGGCTTGCGCCAAACGCTCCGCGTGAGCCACACATGACAGCCTTTCCTCTTGGCGACCAGAATCCTCATCACTTGATCCTGCGGATGCTGCAGGTGGACTTCGAGGGTCTGCCGGTGCCGCCCACCCCTACCCCCACGGGAGAAGAAGTAGTCTCATGTGAACATCGTTTTCTTGTGGCTTTCATTTGGAACCTCAAAGGGTTCAGCGTTTTGTCTTTTGGAAACAGCCAGTCCCCTCCTCCCCTCCCCTCCCCAAAGAAAACAAAAACAACAAAAAACCTTGGGCCTGTTTTCATTTTGCTGTTTTTAGGTTCTGGGATTGAACCGAAGGCCTACAGCATGGCAGGCTACTATCCTCCGTTCTGGAAACTTAGATCTTCACGCTAAGCTTGGGGAGGGCAACACCCGCACCTGTCTTGTCATAGGTGTGACATGTTCAAGACTGCATCTTCCCAGGGCAGTGAGGGAGAAGCCTTAGGAGTTATTCCGAGATAAACCTCCACAGAGTTCTCTTTCCACTTGAAAAGGTCTGCAATGGGGAGGGGATTGTTTACAGACGGGGACCCCTGCAGACCCCAGTGGCCCTGGATGGTTGTGCATGGTCCTGCTCCTGAGGGAGTTAGGATGTGGTGCCTGTACCAGGCCTGGGGGCAGAGCAGAAGGCCCCTCAGTGTCTCCCTTGCCACGTGTTCTAACGGCGGTGGAGGCTGTGACACCAGGCCCACTTGTATCCAGCGGTACTAGACGGAAAGTTCCCAGAAAGTGTTTGGCCAAGTGGCCCCCGCGACAACTTGGCATGAAATGGAGACCATCAACTTCTCTTGTAGGCACACCACCTCAAAATGCTACCGGTAAACTCGAGGATGGAGCTCTGTGGAAATCCCTTACCAGCAACCAGGCCAGGTTAAAAGGGAGTCCTATTGTCCGTCTCAAAAAGCAAGTCTGGGGACCAGAACACACACAGGATAGCGATTTCCCTGTGCTCATTTGGACTCCAAGGGACTGTCTCCAGAACCAGACACTTCCTGATAATCACTTAAAATCTCTTAAAATTTCCTCTCGGGAGGCAGAGGCAGGCAGATCTCTGTGAGTTCAAGGCCAGCCTGGTCCATAGAACTAGTTCCAGGACAGGCTAGGGCGGTTACAGAGAAACCCTGTCTCGAAAAACAAAAACCAGACAAACAAAATCTCTCCTCCCCTATAGAAAAAGAGACACCTAAACTTCCAAATGGTGGTTGGGTAGATAACCACAGCCTTGCGATTTCATCCATATGGGGGTTCAACTTCTTATCCTGTTTAATGTTCCTCTGTCTATTTTAGCAAGCTTTCAAAGGACAGAGGGAATCTCCCTGTACCCAGTGAGAAACATCAGTAAAAGCTTACCGGGCCGCATGCTTAAGAAGTGGGCATCTTATCATATGTGGTGAAATAGTAATAGAAGAAAGCAAGCAGGAAGAGGTGGACGCCCCTGCACTCAGCCCCCTTACAGGCTGCCGGATGCTCTACTTTATGAGGCTTCCAGTGGAGACGAAAGGACAGCCGGAGGAGAACTTTGCAAGGGCTTAACCGAGAGGCCAGAGGAGCTCCCGCATGGGAAGATTATGTGGACAAGGTGACCGAATGGATCTAGAAGATGAGCCGGGGATAGCAAGGTCAGACCCAGCCCCACACTGTAAAAGCCAGGCGACTTTATTTGGGGTCTAAGAACTTTACCGAAGCAAAGCGCAGATCTGACGGCTGAGCCAACGCTCAAAAGGGATTCATCATACAGACTTTGAGGACAGAGAGGGTGCCACAGTTACACGGGAGGATGGCACCACGCCTCTCGCGCCACGCTGCTCTTTCTGGGCTGCACCTGATTGGTTGAGCTGTCTGCATAGTTATAAAGTTCGTTAGTCTTTTGTGAGCCTGTTACAGCTGCTGTAACCAATAAAAGACATTAATACCTTCCAAGACCTTGCCCTGCTCAAAGTTCTCCCTCCCATGTCAATTTCATGGCCAGTTTAGGAATTCTGTCTCTTGCCAGGAGGCTCCTTCTCTATAGTCCTAGCACTGGAAAGGGAGGGGGAGGGGCTCCACGTCACCCTAGCTATACGGAAAGTTGGCTAGGCTGCATGAAACCCTACCTCAAAAAATAAACAATAAATCCCTACGCAGAAGCCCAATGTTTGCATAGATCAGTAGTTCCTGCAAGTCTCCAACTCCGTTTTGTTTTTTATTTATTTTTGGTGTTTTGAGATGGGGTTTTTCTGTGTAACCCTGGCTGTTCTGGAACTCACTGTGTGGACCAGGCTGGCCTCGAACTCAGAGAGCCTCTTGCCTCTTTCTCCCAACTGCTCGGATTAAAGACGTGTGTCACCACAGCTCCAATTTTATTTCAAAATCTCCTCAAAGGTTAGTTTTCTGTGGAAGGGAGGCTCACAAGGCCCTATTGTTCCTCGAGGATCTCTAGGTAGTTGGTGGTTGCTGGAGATAGAAGAGACGTTTTCTTCTTCAGTGATGGGGCCTCCGGTAAGACACTCATGTTCCTATAAATAAACCTTCCTGGGTTCCTGTAAGTAACCCTAATTAAATACACTGAATCAACACACACACAAACACACCCACCACATAAACACACATCACATGACATATACACACAATACACCACATACAAACACACAAACACACCACACACATGCACCACATATACACACACACATCACACCACACAAACCAAACACCCCCACACATACACCCCACATACACACTACATACCACACACACACACACACACACACACACACACACACACACACACACACACAATACCAGGAGGACTAGTTGGGAAGAGGAAAGGAGTCTGTGGGTTGGAGGGGAAAGAGAGGGTAATAGGGAAGATGCACGTGGATTGTACACACACATGAAAATGTCATCTCGAAGCCCATTATTGCCTACAGCTAATGTACAATAATTTTTTTTTCCAAAATGAAAGTAGTGTTTTAGTCTGCGCTGTTTGCTTGGAATGCCAAGGTGTGCGCTCCTCCTGCATTTAAAATAAAACCTAACTGGGGGCCAGAGAGATGGCTCAGCGGTTAGAGCACACTGACTGCTCTTCCAGAGGACTAGGAACTCCAGAACTCTCTATGACTGCAGTCCCTCTTCTGACCTCCGCAGGCAGTGGGCACACAAATGCTACTGATATAAAGGCAGGCAAAGCATCCATACACATACAACAAAAATGAAAAGCTTTTTAAAAAGGAGACAAGCTGAGGGGCTGGAGAGACGGCTCAGTGTGTAAAGGCACTTGCTGCCAAGCCTGACGACCTTGGTTCCATCCCTAGGGCTCCTGTGGTGGCAGGAGAGAGCTGACTGCTACAAATGGCAGGTGTGTGTCCATATTCACATACACACTAAAATCAACACCAAAAAATGTGAAGATTAAATAGAGACAAAATTCAGATAAAAGGACCCCCACATCTCCACCAAAGCTAGCCTCACGGTAATTTTCTCGTCGATTCTATACGCCTTTAGGAACCTTCCTCATATAAATTCTGTTCGACTGCCTTCACCCTACAGCTCTCATCAGCACTGTTGTAGCTGCTGCCAGCCTCTACACCCTACAGGCAGCCTTCAGCTCTTCGAAACTTTCTCCTTGAGTTCTTGGGTCCCAGGGCAGTAACCTAAGTTATAGTTTCCTGCCCTTACCCCTTTCCCAGGATGCCCGCCTGCCAACAGGACATCAGGGCCTGGATAAACAGCTGGATAAACACCTTCTTCACAGCTTTTCGTTTTATATTTCTATAACTTATCTCTCAACTAGAACAAGTTCCCCAAGGCCCGGGGCTGTCCTATCTTTTCCTTCTTTTTCTTGTTTTGTTTAAGACAAGTCTTGATTGCTTTTGAGACAGACGTGGCTGCCCTTGAACTCATAGCAACTCTCCTGCTTCAGCCTCCCAAGTATGAGAGTTACAAGCACGAGCTACTGCATCTGACTCCGTTGTTCATTGTGTCGTGTATTTAAAATTTTTTAGTTGATTTTGGGCGTTCCAGGGATGGAACTCAGATCTTCAGAATTGTCTGCAAGGGCCTGTACCCATGGAGCCATCTCACTGGCCCGTGCTGTGTGTTTAAATGTCTGTTCTGTAGCCCGTTGGTACAGCATTGCCCGGCATGTGTGTGAGAACCTGGGGTTGGTCCATAGTGTCACAAAAACAGAAGACCTTGCCTATGATTCCTTTCTTACAGACTGGAAGGGAATTGCCCCCATCTCTAGGGAGGAATTTAGGACACCCCTCCCCTCCAAACCTGGGTGGAAAGAGTGTGCAGGTGTCTAGGGTTCCTAGCTTGGCGATAAGCCTGCTCATTTGCAAAAGCCGCCTACTCTGAAGCTCCTCTGACCTTGCTGGGTCCCTTCGTGGGCCTGGAGCCCGACCCCGACCCTCACTGCTTATTCACCGGCGCTCTTCAAGGACCATGGAGTTCGGTGTTTGCTGGGTGCCTGGATGGGGCGGGGTTGGTGGGAGGGGGAGAAAGTGACCACACCCTTCCTTGTCACTGGCCTTTATGTCCCTCACTGTTGCCAGATTCTTTCATGTCTAAATCCACACTGCCCAGCTTGATTTTGTTACCATTTCTATTAGAATTGAAAACCTTCAAACTAGACATAATGTAAAAGGAGAAACGGTCTGGCGCCCCCCAGGTTATGGGGTGTCACCGGACTGGGGCCCGCCGCCTTGGCCGGATCCTCTGAGTGGTCCTGAAGTCCTGCAGAGTCCCGGGCCTGCCAGGAGCAGCACCAAGAGGACTGCAGTTCAAGGTCAGGTATCACTCTCTCATTCCTGTGGCCAACCCGGGTATGAGGTCACCCCTTCCACACCTTCAAAGCTGTCATCGACACTGCCACATCATTGCCCTGCTGGCAGGAGTGCGGAACAAGCTTCTGTAGGCTCCGAGAGGGGTTGGCATGGGGCAGGCGAGATAGCTTGCTGCCAAGAACATTAGCCCGACAGCTAGGCCACTCCACCACGCATGACCTCCAATAGAGCAGAGGCAGGTGTGTCCCAGAGAGCCTCCTTTACCAAATACCCGCGTGAAGTCCGAGTGCTCAGCTTGCCTGGAAAGGGGAGGGTGTAGTCGCCACAGGTGCCAGGGAGGACAGGACGGGTGGGAAGAGCTGAGGCGCTCAGAAAGCACCTTGCAGAGACTCGAGAGCACCCTAAAGAGCCTGCGAAGGAGCTGGCTTTTGCTAGCGTTGGAAGGAGCTGGCTGTAGACAGCCCAGCTCGGAGAGTCCAGAGGACTCTGCTGTGCTCTCCACTGGGAAGTGGAATTTCACCCTGGGCGTCCGCCCCTGAAGACAGTCACTCAGGCTGAGCTTGAGCGTGCCCAGGATTGTGGCCAGAGGGGTCTCATCTGTAAGAACAGGGAGAGGTGTCAACAGTGTGCAGCATAGGAGTCACTGGACAACAGAAATCCTTTCTCTGCTGCAAGAAGGCAGTCCTTCTGGTTTGCTTTTTCTTCTCTCCTTCTTCTTCTTCTTCTTCTTCTTCTTCTTCTTCTTCTTCTTCTTCTTCTTCTTCTTCTTCTTCTTCTTCTTCTTCTCCTTCTCCTTCTCCTTCTCCTTCTCCTTCTCCTTCTCCTTCTCCTTCTCCTTCTTCTCCTCCTCCTCCTCCTCCTCCTTCTCCTTCTCCTCCTCCTCCTCCTCCTCCTCCTCCTCCTCCTCCTTTTTTTTTTTTTTTGGCAACACGTAGCCAAGGATGACCTTGAACTTCTGATTTTCCTACTCCACCTCCTGAGTGCTCAGGCATGCACCTCTGCACCTGGTTTAAATAAATGCTGGGGATTGAACTCAAGGCTTTGTGTGTGCTTGGCTAGGAGCCTGCCGTTGGGACCGCATCCCCAGCAACCCCTGTGAATTCTTATTGTCAGTAGCGTCGAAAACAGCTCCTGGTTTGGCACACTAAAGACCAGCAAAGTGCATTCATGGCCCGCAGCAAAAGCATGTCCAAAGAACTTGCTAGAAATGAAAGTTCTGGGTCTTGCCGAGCTGGAAACAGGCTTAGACTCTAGTGCCCATCCAAGAAGTGCCAGAATCTACGTTCAGTGATATCTGTGAGACTATGGTTCCTCTGCATTGCCCAGCAATAGCCCGCTCTGTGGACCCACCGTATTTCCTCACCCACACTGCTCTTGGTGGACACTCAGATGGTTTCCAAATAGAATCTACGGCGCAAGAGCTTCTTCTGAACACCCACACATAGTCTTTTGGTGGATGGCAGCTCCCATTCTCTTGACTGGATGCCCAGAAATGCAGTTTCTAGGTCAGAATATTCAACCCCCAGATACCGCCATGATTTTTCAAAGCTGCTACACTAATGGGAAAATTGTCACGGCTTTACTGGTGATCCGGTTGTCCATGGCCTTCCCAACATTTGTCATTTGGCGTCACGTTAATATTAGCCACTTTACTGGGGAGCCCTGGAACCTCAGGACTTAATGTTCCCTTCCCCCTGTGCTCAGTAAGGCTCAGTACCTTCTACGCTCATGAGCTATTTGTGTGTCTCTTAGGAAATGCTCCTCAAAGATGTCTACCTGCTTTTTCTTTGCACGTAAACAGCTCCAGTTTCTGTATAAGTATCTCGGCTATGTGGTGTGCTGTGATATTTCAACACACACATAGTTTTTTTTGTCTAGTTGCCACAGCTGTGGGCCATCTGGGAAAAGGAGCCTCAGCTGAGAAAATGCCTCCTCCATCAGTTGGTCTGATGATTGAGGTGAGTTGCCCAGACTGGGCAGGGGGTCTGGGGTTGAATGAAAAAGCCAGCTAAAGGCTGTGTGTAGTGATTCTCGCCTTTAATCCTAGCATGTAGGAGACAGAGGCTGCATCTCAAGATGAGTTTGAGGCCAGCCTGGTCCAGGCCAGTGAAGCAAGCTAAACAAACAGGTAAGCAGTGCTCTATAGGGTTCTGCCTCAGCCCCCACCTCCAGGCTCCTGTGCTAAAGCCACTGTGCCGTCTTCCCTTTTTTAAAAAAGCGTTTCTATAGTACATTTATTTATTTGCATGTTGGGGACAATGCTGGTGTCTCAAGTGTGGTGGCACACATGGAGAAGTCAGGGGACAGCGTTCCAGGCCCATTCTCTCCCTGAAACACCTGCGTCTAGGGGTCTGAAGTCAGGGCATCAGCGTCCTTACCACATGTGCCGTTTTGCGGGTCCCACGCTGAATTTCTATAACATTAGCTTTCCTTTTTGCACTGCTGGGGATTTGTCCCTGGGGACTCATGTTGCCACTGAATCTCACTTGTAGCCCCGAGAGTACATTTTTGCTTTCCACTTACATATGAAAGCATAGAGTGCCTTTACATATGAAAGCATAGAGTGCCTTTACATATGAAAGCATAGAGTGCCTTTACATATGAAAGCATAGAGTGCCTTTGCCTTTCTGTGCATGACTTTTTAAATTTTTTTTATTTTTATTTATTCAGAGATGTAGGGTCTTACTTATCTGTGGAGGTCCTGACTGACCTGGAACTTATTGCCGTGTTATCCAAAGGCATCGTGAATTTTCAGCAATCCTCCTGACTCAGCCTGCCAAGGGTTAGGTGTATAGGAGTATCACACTTCCCTTATGTTCCGGTTTTTTCGTCAAGGCCATGTTGTTTGGCTTCTGTTAGCTTTGTAATTTGTTTTGTGGTGTTTGTTAGAAGAGGTTCTTGGTAATCATCCTTCAGCTTCAGCTCCCAAATTCTTGTACTAAAGGTAAACCCTCTGCTGTATTATTTGAAGCCAGGCTTGTGACCCCTCTCTTATAGTCTGCTCAGAATTGCTTTGGCTTTTGGGGGGGGGAACTCTTGTGGTTGTGTATGAATTTTACAAGTGTTTTTCATTTCTCTAAAGAATGTCATTGGAATGTGTGTGTGTGTGTGTGTGTGTGTGTGTGTGTGTGTGTGTGTGTGTGTGTGTGTGTATGTATGTATGTATGTATTTATTTTGAGACAGAGTTTCTCTGTGTAGCTTTGTAGACCAGGCTGGCCTCGAACTTACAGAGATCTGCCTGCCTCTGCCTCCCAAGTGCACCCACTGCTCGGCTTGTCATTAGTATTTTTGTAGAAATTGATTTTACTTGTTTTTTTTTAAACAAACAAATAAAAAAGCAGGATTTTGTTATGTAGGCCGGGGAGCTTTGAATTGATGAGCCTCCTGCCTCATCTGGGTACTCAGATTACAGTGTGCATTGCCAGCCGTTCTAGGCTAAGCATTTTGCACGGTTTTTAAATTAGACTGTCTGTGTTAGTTGTAGTTTTGTTGCTGTGATGTTTGATAAACATCAAAAAGAAACAATCCAAAGGAGGAAAGTTTTTATTGGCTCATGATTTTGGAGGTCTCTGTCCGTAGTCAGCTGTTATGATCTCTGTGGTCAGCTGGCATAGTGTTTGTTGTCAGATTTCATGGTTTTGGAGGTCTCTGTGTCAGCTGTCACGGTTTTGGAGGTCTCTGTCTGTGGTCAGCTGTCACAGTTTTGGAGGTCTCTGTGGTCAGCTGTCACAGTTTTGGAGGTCTCTGTCTGTGGTCAGCTGTCACAGTTTTGGAGGTCTCTGTCTGTGTCAGCTGTCACGGTTTTGGAGGTCTCTGTGTCAGCTGTCACAGTTTTGGAGGTCTCTGTCTGTGGTCAGCTGTCACAGTTTTGGAGGTCTCTGTGGTCAGCTGTCACAGTTTTGGAGGTCTCTGTCTGTGGTCAGCTGTCACAGTTTTGGAGGTCTCTGTGGTCAGCTGTCACAGTTTTGGAGGTCTCTGTCTGTGGTCAGCTGTCACAGTTTTGGAGGTCTCTGTCTGTGTCAGCTGTCACGGTTTTGGAGGTCTCTGTGTCAGCTGTCACAGTTTTGGAGGTCTCTGTCTGTGGTCAGCTGTCACAGTTTTGGAGGTCTCTGTGGTCAGCTGTCACAGTTTTGGAGGTCTCTGTCTGTGGTCAGCTGTCACAGTTTTGGAGGTCTCTGTCTATGTCGGCTGTCACAGTTTTGGAGGTCTCTGTCTGTGGTCAGCTGTCACAGTTTTGGAGGTCTCTGTGTCAGCTGTCACGGTTTTGGAGGTCTCTGTGTCAGCTGTCACGGTTTTGGAGGTCTCTGTCTGTGGTCAGCTGTCAGTTTTGGAGGTCTCTGTGTCAGCTGTCAGTTTTGGAGGTCTCTGTGTCAGCTGTCAGGGTTTTGGAGGTCTCTGACTGTGGTCGGCTGGTTCTGGGGCTTTAAATCTGACATGGAGCAGAGCATCATGGAGGAGGATTGTGCAGAAGCAAAGCTGCTCACCTCATAAGGCCAGGGCATGAGTGGAAACAAGGTGTGTCTGTCCAGAGAGCATCCTCAGTGGCACATTTTACACGTTTCCGCAAGCTGCCCTTTCTGCCCGCTGTCTGCCCATTGTCTTGAGTCCATCAGTTGAAGAATACCTTGATAAAGCAGAGCCGTCGTGACCTGACCCCTTCCCTAAAGCTGCACCTCCAACACTGCTTATTTGGCTTTTAAGTCCTTCTTTGTGGGGAAGCCAAAGCAGGAACTTAACTTGCACCCTGACAGTCAAGAACAGAGAGCGAGAGAGAAGTAGAGCCATGCATGCTGCTTGCTTGCTTGCTCACTCTCGGCTAGCTTTCACCTCTCACACACAGTTCAGGACACCTGCCTAGGGAATGGTGCCACCCACAATGCGCTGGTCGCCCCACATCAATTAACGATCAAACAGTTGGCTCTCTGAAGACACGCCCACAGGCTAACCTGATCCGGATAATGCCTCATTAAGAATTGTGCCAGGTGATTCTAGGTTGTGAAACTGACAGTTAAAACTAACCAGAACACACATATCACAAATACCTCCTCTGCACAAATATTACCTTTATCCTCACAGTGATTCTGTGAGGTAGCAGCTATTATCCCTGCCATGGACAAGGAAAGTGAGGCTCTGAAAGGCAGAGCGCCTTACCCACGGTCCCATAGGTAGATAGTACTGCAGCTGTATTTCAGCCCAGATCTGCCTCCAAATCTAGATCTTTCCCAGGAGCCTGCCTGCCTCTGGAAGTCTGTCCCGGTGTACAAGCCTACCCCGAGTGTTAGCTGCTAACACACCCGCCTCAGTGGTCGCCATGGAATCAAGCCTCCTTGCCTTGAGTATACTCAGCCCATGTTTTCCATCAAAGGGCAGGACTTGGCCCATGCGGAGTAACGGAATGAGTTGGGCTGGGGTGTGGGTGGCCACACGCTTCCTGTGCCACCTCAGGGCTGCCACTGTGGCATCAGGAGCCTAATTAATTGTTCATCCGAGACCATTGATTGTGTGCTTTGGAAGCACCTCTCCAGCTGTTGTCCCGAGCACCTTGCTGGGCTCCAACCTAGTCTAGCTTAGGGATCCTCTCCCCTGCCAGTCAGCCACACATCAGTGGGTTCCCTTCCAGCTGCTCTGGAGTAAGGGTGGTACCCTCACAGTCCTGGGGGATGTAACTGTTACTCATCCAAGTTGTGAGGAAATGCTGAGCAGAGCACACCCTTCTCCTGTCAGCTTTTGTCCTGGTCACACTTTTAGAGTGCAGGAGAGCTGGGAGCCTGACCTCTCCACGGGGCTGCCTGTGCTCCCTCCATCTCTCACTGTCCTTCCCTGTCATGGCCAGTTGCCATGTCCATGAGTGAGGATGGGTCCCACATTCATCATGGGGGATTTAATGAGTGAGCTGCTTTTGTCTATGACACGGAAGTCTCAGAACTTGGCTGCAGTCATTTGGTGGGGCCCTGTGTTTGTGTTTGGAAAGCCACCAGTGATACGGGGAGACAGAGACCTCTGAGCTGGTAACAACAGAAAAGAAAATGGACGCTTGACATGGGGACTCAGTGCTCAGAAGCCTGAGGCAGGAGGATCACTGCAAGCCTGAGGCCAGTCTGGGCTTCATAGAGAGTTCTAGGCCAGCCTGGGCTATGGAGTGTGAGCCTCTCACACTTCTTTCGTGAGTGGGTGAGAGGCCTGGTTACAGCACTGGCAGAGAGGGTTCAGCCTGCTCCACATCAGCAGGGTAACAGACCCCATTGTCAGATTGCTGTAATAGCCTGGAGTCACGTGTGTTTTCTATGAGTAATGAGACTGGCATCTTTTTTAAAATGTTTATTTTCATTTCATGTGCATTGGTGTTTTTCCTATATGTATGTCTGTGTGAGGGTATCAAATCACTTGGAAGAGGCGTTACAGCCAGGTGTGAGCTGCCATTCGGTTGCTGGGAATAGAACCCAGGTCCTCTGCAAGGGCAGCCAGTGATCTTAATCTCTGAGCCATCTTTCCAGCCCGAGAATGGCATCTTAAGACATTTCTTTCCTTACATTTTAAGATTTTCTTGTGTAAGATACAGACCAGTGGCCAGTTCTTTAAGGACCTAGTGACATCATCCTGCTTCTGGAAGCCTTTAGTCTTCACAATACAGCAGGAGGCTAGGAAAGGCATATTTCATACACACAGTGTCAACGGGAAAGGGGAGGAACGTGTCTTTCTTTCACAGAATATGAGTTAAGAGCTCAGAGGTACCCACGGTGGCTAATCATGGCTGTCGACTTTACACATCTGAGAATCGAGGAGTTGTCTCCGTCAGACTGGCCTGCAGCACGTCTGGAGGCTATTTTCCTCACTGCCAAAGGACGTAGGAGGACCCACACAGCGCTTGGTGCCACACATAGGTAGCTGAGCCCAGGCTGTGAAGGCCAGCTGAGCAAGCCAGCGGAAGCAAGCCAGTAACCGGTATTCCTTCGAGGGTTCTGCTTCAGTTCCTGACTCTGCTTTCCCTCAGCGACAGACTGTGGAACTCCTCCCCAAACTGATTTTGGTCAAGGTGTTTAATCACAGAAGCAGAATGCGAACTAAAACCGTGCCTGCCTGTGAGCGCCTCTGCCACACCTCACAGTTCTTCCTCCCTAATCTTAAAGGGTGCAAAGAGGCAAAGCTCTCTTGCCTTTTATGGCTGTTTCTGGCTAATACATGGACATTGCCCATATCTATCCTTGGAGGCAGTAGTTGTTTTTTTTTTTTTTTTTTGGCCTGATGTACTGGGGACAAGATCGGTGGCGTTAGGTCTCTGTCTGAAGTGCACTGAAAATCCCCGGTGAACGTTACTGTGACTTGGAACTCAGGAAGACATGAAACTTAGAAGCATTTTAAATGCTCAGAGAGGATGAGCACCGTGGCTTACAGCTGTCATCCTGGCGACTCAGGGGGCTACACAGTGAGTTCTGGGCTGGCCTGGACTACAGTGTGAGGTCTTGTCTCAAGAAGCAAAATGAAAACCTCTGGCCTTCACATCCACGGACCCCATCCACCATGCACGCTAAAGCATGCAAACACAGACACCACATACGTGTCATGATAATGCGCTTGGGGGACTTTGGCAGAATCCATGGTGGGCAAGGTTGGCCGAGGTGGAGGGACAAACATGCCAGGCAGACAGAGCTTAAGTGAGAAGTTTTATTAGAAAGGGGAGGGAGGGGGAAGGAATGAGAACAGAGGTAAAGAGACACAGAGAGAGGGCAGAAGAGAAGAGGGACAGGGAAAGTCCTGTCTGCCCCAGGGGACCAGCAGGAAAGACGGAAAAGAGAGCATAAGTGGGCGGGGTCTGTCTTTTAACGGGTCCTGCGCACCTGCATGCAGACTATGTAGCCATGGACCCCTGGGCTGACCAGGGCACTGCCTGAGTGCATTCTGCCAGGTGATGGGGCAGGCCAGCGCAATGCCTGAGTCCTTACATTAGGTGCAAACCGACCAAACTAACAATAGATGCACACCGAAAGTTAGAGAACGGTGATAAAGGCTCCCAAAGTGGTGGAAGCAAAGAGAATTTAAGCAGTGTTTGGCACAATTCTCCCATAGCATCCATTTTGGTAATATGCACTTTGGTTTTTGGCTTCTGTACCTCTCCTTAGTGCTAACCTTTGCCTGCCTGGGGTCTTCAGCCACTCATAACAGGTGGAGGTTAAACGGAACAGACAGACCTTCTCTGTCTTGTCAACGAAAGTAGACATGGGCCAAGGGGCCTTAGGACAGCCAATGGCTCAATGTGTCATTTGCATCTCCTTCATGGACCTCAGCTGAGGCTTTTAGTGTTTCCATTGGTGAAGTTGGCCCAGGGAGGGGAGATGATTGTCTCTCTGGCCCCAGTGCACCTGGGTGGGGCAGCTTACGCTCGTCTCGGGGCCAGGTTGTTCTTGTAAGAGCTGATGGGCTCCTTGTGCTACTGCTTCAATAGTGTTTATATAAAAACAACAGTTTAAAAAGAGGCCGGACGTTTAGTCCTAGAAATAAAGAAAAGTATTATAAGCCATAGAGCAGAGTATAGATAAGTATCCAGTCTGACAGGAAACCACATAAAGGTGTGTGTGTGTGTGTGTGTGTGTGTGTGTATGTGTGTGTCCTGTGTGTGTGTCCTGTGTGTGTGTGTCCATCTGCCCATTGAACTGTGCAGGCATTGTTCCTGCTAGAGCCTGGGTTACAGAGCCCAGGACCTGGCATCTGCCTTGACTTGGTACTCCAAGAACCATCACAACGGGACTGGCTTTAAGGAACTCCACTGTACAGGTCTGAGAGGGCACCAGAGAGTCTGTGGTTCAAAAGAAACATTTAGTGTCAGATCACTTCTTCTGGCATTTTTATCGCACAGGTGGACAACCTCACCCAGCCCGCATAAGAAGCTGAATCTTTCCTCAGCGATCCCCGCACTTGAATGCACAACAAAACGGCATCATGGCAACACCCTTGCCTGCTGGATGCCGTTCCGGAGGAGCTGACTGGCCCGGATTTGCAGAGTCAGAGCTTCTCTCCCGTGGCTGCTGGTTAAGAAGCCACAGGTGTGGCTGAAGGCTCCAGGAATTTGTCACCTGTTCTCCTGGTTCTCAACAGGTCCTTTGTCGGCATCTGGTGTGGCTTTTAGAGCTGTGTCTCGCTTCCCGTGTGGCTCCTCTGCTGCGGATGACCCCAGGACACTACCCCAGCGTCTTCAAGGCTGGGTGAGTAAGTGGCCTTAAGCCACCCCTTTCCTTTCCAACCGTGAAGGCTGGCCGAGGCCCCTTGGCTGTTACTTGGGGCCTTTCACTGCTCTTTTGCAGTGTCTAGGTTCTGCGGTTCCCACCCTTTCTAACGCTGCCACCCTTTAGTACAGCTCCTCATGTTGTGGTGACCCCAACCATACCATTATCCTTGTTGCCAATTCATAACTATATTTGCTACGGTTATAAGTAGTATATATCTGGTATTAGGTGACCCTTGTGAAACAGGTGTTTGTCCCCAAAGGGGCTGTGACCCACAGGTTGAGGACCACTGGTAAGAGACTATGCTGCTGGGGTTACATGCCTGGTCCGCAGTTACGGGGAGAGATCTGCTTGTGAGCCTCACCACTGAGGACCCTCATTAAATGCCTTCAGTGAATTACCCTTGGAATTGTGCTCGACTGTCCTCAACATTTTGCTGACTGAACCATCTCCCCAGTGCCTGAGAATTTCACAGAAATGGAATCCAATAATAGGCAGCGTTTAATGAGCAGCTCACCTTGCTCAGTCTCATGTTTTCAAGTTTCCTCCATGTTATTGAACGAATCTACACCCTTCATTTTTTTAAACTTTGGAAATAGGGTCTCGCGTAGCCTGGGTTGGCTTCAAACCCACAATGTAGCCAAGGATGATTTGAACTTGTGATCCTGCTGTCTTCATTTCACAACTGTTGAGGTTACAGGCATGCATTTCCACGCTTAGCCTTTCCTTCCTCCCTCCCTCCCTCTCTCTCTCTCCCTTCCTTTCTTCTCTGAAATAGGTTCTCATTATGTAGCCTAGGCGACATTCGAACTCATGGCTACACTCCTGCCTTATGTCCCAGTATTGTAATCGCAGACATGTGTTTAGCTTTTTTGAGACCTTGTGCTCACTCATTTTTCTGTCTTGTTGTACTGTACATATCTCTATAAGCTACTGCAAAAGCCTCCTTTTGGAACGAGGCAGAGTATAAATAAAAATAAACCCCCAACACTCCCAAACCATCTGTTTAATAATCTGTGCAAGAATTTTTCCAGGATTCTATATCGAGCCACTTGGTCTATAGTTTCCAGAAATATCTTCTGTCTCTTTGTGAAAATCAGAGCATTTGCTTGGCTGGTGTCTACCTGACCTGGCCCTTCTCGAGTCTGGTGTGTGATTCGGCCAAATCCAGCCCCTCGGCTCAGCAACAGCCCCAAGCTCTCACCTCCGCCTTCTCCTCTGTCTCATTCATCCTCTGTGCTCTTTCATTTTAATATCGACGTCGTGTATGCACACGGTTAAAAATATATCAGAACAGAAGAGCTCACAAAACAAGTCCGGCCCACCCTCTCTGGTTCCCAACTGTTTTCGGTTCTCAATGCTTATTCTAGGGCAGTGGTTCTCAACCCGTGGGTCCCGACCCCCTTGGGGGGGGGTCAAAGGGCCCTGTCACAGGGGTCGACTAAGGCCATTGGAAAACACAGATATTTACCTTGCGATTCGTAACAGTAGCAAAATTACATTAAGTAGCAGAAGCGAAAATAATTTTGTGCTTGGGGGTGTATTGGAACTGTGGACCTATATTGAAGGATCACAGCATTAGGAAGGGTGAGGACCCCTGATCTGGGTCAATTTGCAGGTCTCCAAAACATGCCCGAGCTGCTGTTTCCTGGCTGGTCATGTTTGAGCACCCTGCATTGATTTGTGACTGTGATACGGCAGCCCCCACTCGCAATGTGACCAGATAGCTGTCTTTATTTTAGTTCCTCTAAATAAAAGTAATCTGTTAATTATCTTTGTCACTTCAAGTAACACATTTGAATCTCTCTCTCTCTCCAGGGTCTCATAGTCCAGGAGAGCCTCAACTTCACTATGTAGCTGAGGATGATCTTAAACTTGCCATTCTCCTGCCTCCACCCTTTAAATTCTGGGATTACAGGTGTACACTATTCCTAAAGGGTTTACACTTTAAATTTTTACTATAATATTCTATATAATTATATAGAATATAATTATAATATATAACATTATAATATATAGTGAGACAGAGAGAAAGAGAGATTGATTTTGGGGGTCAGTTTTCATTTTGGGGGTCCCAGATCCCACCAGGATCTGTCCAAGCTGTCAGGCTTGCATGACACGTTCCTGTACCCACAGACCTCTCACTTGCCCTGAACTCTTTTGAGGGGAATAACATTTGTATTTTAATTTCCTAACCATAATCAGGCCTTCCATGCTTTGCTAATGGATTAGCTCTATAGACGATTATATCCATTAGATGGTTTAAATTTTTGTGAGTATCTATGTAAATGTTGATTATTGCACAGCCACCCAATAATAGTCTGTTACCCATTTGTGTGTCACAGTTTCAAATCATCAGATCATCATTCTTTCCCTTCCCTTTCTGTTCTTTTTTTGGGGGGGGCACACCTCAGCCTTTTCCTCGGTGTGATTTTATTGTTAATAACAGACTACCAGGCTTGTGAGTTATAAAATAGAGGGGTTTGCTTTGGCCCAAGTCAGGGCTGCATCTGTTTGTGGTCTATTGGCAGAGACCTCTTGTAGCATCGTGTGGACCAGACAAGAGCGAATGAGCAAGCTTTTATAGGAAACTTCATCTCCGGATATCCTATTAACCCATTAATCCCGGTGGGGTCTGAATGAGAATGGCCCTCATAAGCTCATATATTTGTAAGTTTAGTCACCAGAGAGTGGAACCGTTTGATAGGATTAGAAAGATTAGGAGGTGCAGCCTTGTTGGAGGACCTGTGCCACTGGGAGGTGGGCTTTGAGGTTCCAGAAGCCCATGCCAGTCCTGCTCTCTGCCTGTGGATCAGGGTGTGGCTCTCAGCTACTTCTCCAGAGCCTGCCTGCATGACATCATGCTCCCCGACATGGTGATAATGGACTAAATCTCTGAAACTGTAAGCCAACCTCCAGTTAAATGTTTTCTTTCATAAGAGTTGCTGTGGTCATGGTGTCTGTGACTAAGATAATATCCCTTAATCCATTAATTCAATGATTGGATTAATCCCCTCAAGAACTAAGCCCTAACCACTTCCGAGAGGTCTCACCCCCAGAGACAGACTACTTGAGCTTTAGCTCTGAGATGGGCCCCTCTCTTCTGACCTGTCACACGGAGCCCCAACATTCTGCTTCCTTTAGGCTTCTCTGCCCTGTGCTTTGACTGAGACCCCTCCCATGCTCTGAGATACCCCACAATGTCTGAGAATCCCCCACAATCTCTGAGACAACCCCCACTATACCCAACCCAAATGGTAATTTGGATAGCTGAATACTTTTGGTTTAAAACAGCTGCTTTTGGCCAGGTAGTGGTGGTGCACGCCTTTAATCCCAGCACTCGGGAGGCAGAGACAGGAGATTCTCTGTGGAGTTCGAGGCCAGCCTGATCTACAGAGCGAGTGCCAGGACAGGCTCCAAAGCCACAGAGAGAAACCCTGTGTCTCAAAACACTAAAACAGACAAACAAAAACAAAACAAACTCAGCTGCTCTCATAGCTGAAGATATTTTAAAATGAGAATCCTGAGACCAAGTTGCTGACTTGTTTTTTCAATGTGTCCATGAGTATTTTGCCTGTGTGCGTGTCTGTACACCATCTGCATGCAGTGCCCAATGAGGCCAGAAGAGGATGTCAGATCCCCTGGAACTGGAGTTACAGATGTTTGGGAGCCACCATGGGGGTGCCTGGACCTGAGCCTGGGTCTTCTGAAGGGAAGTCAGTGTGCTTAACCCCTGAGCCACCTCTCCAGCCCTCCTAAATTACTGTCTATTTATTTATATATTCTTTATTTAGTATCTTTTCTTATTTTACATATCGATCCCAGTTCCCTCTCCCCATCCTCCCATGTCCCCCACAGGCCCCCCCATCCCATCCCCCATCCACTCCCCAGGGAGGGTGAGGCCTTCAATGAGGGATCATAGAAATCTGTCAAATCATTTGGGGTAGGGTCTAGGCCTCCCCCGTGTCTCTAGGCTAAGGGAGTGTCCCTCAATGGGGAATGGGCTCCTGAAGTCTGTTACTGCACTAGGGATACATCTGGTTCCATTGTCAGAGGTACCATAGACTGCCCAGGCCTCCTAATTGAGACCCATGTTCGTTCAGGGGGTCTGGGTGGGTCCTATGCTGGTTTCCCAGCTATCAGTCTGGGGTCCATGAGCTCCCCTTTGTTCAGGCCAGCTGCTTCTGTGGGTTTCTCCAGCCTCGTCTTGACCCCTTTGCTCATCTCTCCTCCCTCTCTGCAAGTGGATTCCAGGAGTTCGGCTCACTGCTTAGCTGTGGGTGTCTGCTTCTGCTTCCATCAGCTTCCGGATGAAGGCTCTAGGATGGCATGTAAGGTAGTCATCAATCTCATTATCAGGGAAGGGCATTTAAGGTAGCCTCTCCACTATTGCTTAGATTGTTAGTTGGGGTCATCCTTGTAGCTCTCTGGACATTTTCCTAGAGCCAGATTTCTCTTTAAACCTATAATGGCTCCTCTATTAAGGTATCTCTTTTCTTGTTCTTTTCTATTCTTCCCCCAAGTTACTGTTTGAAAGCACACTATTCCGCTAAGTAAATTATTTTTAAATAACGTATATGTTAATGTACATGCACTCTAAATTCAGAAACTATTTTAATGCTGGTTGAATATGCCTTGGAGGTAATGCTTGGAACCAGAAGGGTTTCAAGTTTAAGATATATATATATATATTAGGATATCATCATGCATATCTAAGCAGATGTCTTGTGGATGAGAGCATGGCTTACTTATGTTTAATGGACACTTTACACACTGACTAAAGGCAGTGGAGGCTGCTATTGATGCTTTTCCTCCCCTCCCGTTATCTCATTACTATTATTATTATTATTACCATTATTATTGTCCTGGAAAGCAAGCCCAAAGCATGGCACACGCCGAGCACACCCTCCACCAATGAGCTATATTCCTGGCCGGAAGGTAATCTTACACAACATTTTTAGCACACTTGCCTTTTAACTGCAACCTGGCATGTGACAGCAAGTGTGGACTTCTCTGCTTGTAATGTCAATCAGTGCCTTAAAGTTCCAGCTTGTGGAGCATTTTGGATCTCCAGTTTAGGGATGCTCAGCTAGCATAGCATAATCTTGATCATGAAATATGGATTTTGCTACACTAATGCCTATAGGTGATAGAGCTCTGGCCTCTATGTGGGAGGTCCTGGGTTTATCACCAGCACTGCAAAACAAACCAAACAAAAATACATACTGCCTGTACAGGACATATTGTTCTAATTCTGTGTGTGTGTGTGTGTGTGTGTGTGTGCGTGTGTGATATCCGTAGAGGCACATACCTGCACAATCTATGCACATGCATCAAGAGGCTACAAAAGAATGTCGCATGACTTGCTCTGTTCCTCCCCACCTCAGTGCCTTCAGACAGGGTCTCGTATTGGACTGGAAATTTGCCTTTCCTAGTAGGCTGGTACCATTGCGCTCCCAGAACCCACCTGTCTTTAACCCCAGTGCTGGGGTTATAGACTCACACGCCATGCCTATATTCTTACATGGGTCCTGGGGATTTGAACTCAAGTCTGTATGCTTGCATCAGATTTCTTGGACCTGGAGTTACGGGTGGCTATGATGTGATGTGGATGCTGGGAACTAAATTTGTTCCTTTGGGAAGAGCAGCAAGTGCTCTTAACCACTGAGCCATCTCCCCCATCCCTGTATATAATGCGTTTTGATCCAATCCACCCATGTTACCTCCCCTCCTTCATTTTCCCCTGCAAACTAAGTGTGCTGTGCTCTCTCTCTCCGTCTCCCCGTCCCCCTCCCTCTCTCCCTTTAACCCACTAAGCCCACCCAGTGCTGTTTTATACACAGATGCAGGACCGTCTACAAGGCTGTGGGTAGCCTTCAAGGACCACATCTCTGAAGAGCCACTGTGGCCCTCTCAGGTTCTGCAGAAAGGCACTCAGCCTCAGGGTCTGGCTCAAATGTTGCCACCCTCCAACAGAACTAGTGTCTCCCTGGTGACAGGGTAGCCACCTGTTTCCTGCTGGCCTGGATCCCTCTGGTGTGAGTCATTGTGCTGCCAGGGGCAGGCCAGGCCCTGGCTTAGGATGAGGGTGAACGTTCCCACGGTGGGCGTGGGTCCAGACCCTACCGCTTCCTCCACCTCCTGGCAGATGGGGCCCTCCTAGCACTCACTGCCTTGCCTCCCTTCTGTTGGTGTCTTGGGTACAGTCCCCGTGTTCCGTACTCACCAACTGCTGAGGCTTTCTACCTAGTGACATTTTCTTTTTGGTAGAGGGGAATGAAGCTAAGACCTTTTGTATGGAAAGCATGTCAGCCACCGCCCACCCGAGTTACCCCGGTCCTCCCTATAAATATTGGCTTAGCAAAGGTAGACTTTTCCTCCTCCCTTCCCTCCCCCTCCCTCTCTCCAGGGTATCTTGTAGCTTAGGCTGCCTTGAACTCTTAATCCTCACGTTTCCACCTCCCAAAGCTAAGATTACAGGTGCCGAAGGAAGCAGAAGTCCGGTTTAAGAGAGGCTGGTGGCTGGCCCTTTAACCCAGCCACTGCTGCCTCACCCTGACTCTGACTCACAGGGAGATTTACCCAGAGGAGAAGACCCGGCCTGAGAACTTCCACTCATCATCACCTACAGCCAGGGCCAACCTGAGATTCTGGGAGGACACAGCAGAAACTATTAAAGATGTCCCAGCGCTCAAAAATCTTTCCATTAATAGGCAGTCCTGACTAATACTCACTGATTCCTTAATGTGTGCTAAGCATGTTTGAGTGCTTTTTCTGGATTAGAAAGTGGGTGCATTTATTATATTTTACATATAGGATGCTGAGACACAGAGTAGCGGACTTAAGTGGCTGCAGTGACTTCACTCATCGCGCTGTCCAGTGAGGATATGAGCCCCATGCCCTTAACCCATGAAGTTGTCCTGCCAGGGTTATGCTGTCTGCTTCACACTCCTGCAAACGTAACCTGACACTTGACCCTCTGCTAACCACTCACCCATTCCCGGCTCTTGACTCCCCAACAGGATAAGGTGGCCATGAACCATATGGAACCCACTGGGAGCCCTGGGATATTTCCCAAACATGGGAAGACCCTCCATCTTATTCAGAGACTGCTGCACGCCCACCTTGCCGAGTGCCCCAGTGATGGATGGTGTCAGGTGGTGAAGCGTACCTCGTCAGAGGTGTGAAGGATTGGGCCCAGTGAGGCACAGACATCCAGGGCCATAGCGTGTCCAAGCAAGACTCACAGAACCCTCTTGTCACGTGCTGGCTTTTTGATAAATCCACAGTCGCAAGCTTCCCTGGGATGCGGTAGCTTTGGAGCCTATGGAGATGCTTACTCCTCGGGACACACACACTCACACACACACTCACTCACACACACTCACACTCACACACACTCACACACACTCACACACACACACACACACACTCCATTCCTACTTCTCCTTTTCAGGGTTCCATTTGTGTGTTGGGAGTTGCCAGGGGGAGGCATCTTAAAGGAGAGTTACCTTCCCCGTGGGAGGTGGGATCTGGCGCTGTCTATTCATAGCGTACCCTCAGACACTGTGAAGCTAGGGTCTTAGCCCTCCTCATGGCAGGGAGTCAGTCAATGCAACAGAAGTCAGAAGGGGTGACTGCCCCTTTCTTGATTTTGTTGTGTAGGTGTGTGTCTTTGGGAAGGGGGCCTGAAATGATCAGACCTATTTCCCTCTAACCCCCCCCCCAGACAGGGTTTCTCCCTGTAACAGCCCAGGCTGTACTGGAACTCACTCTGTAGACCAGGCTGGCCTCGAATTCACAGAGATCCACCTGCCTCTGCCTCCTAAGTGCAGGGATTAAAGGCGTGCGCCACCACCACCTAGATCAGACCTAATTTTGTACTGAGAATGTCTTAATTAGGGTTCGTGCTGGTGTGATAAAGTACTATGACCCAAAGCAACTCAGGGAAGAGAGGGTTTATGTCATCTTATAACTCTTAAGTCACACTCCAGCACTGAAGAAAGTCAGGGCAGGAACCAAAGCAGAAACCACAAGGAAACTTACTGGCTTGCTCAGTTTGCTTTCTTATACACTCCAGGACAATCTACCTGGGCATGGCACCACCACAGTGGGCTGGACCCTTCCACGTCAATCATCAATCATAAAAAAAAAAAAAAGCCCAACCAGCTTCCCTGGAAGCCAACCTGGTGTGAGCGGGCATTCTTTACTTGGGACTTCCTGTTCCATATGTCTAGGTTTGTGTCAAACTGACCAAAACAACTGGCATGCAGGAGGACCACACCCTTCTCCTGGGTCACCTCTCTAGGCAAAGGTCCTGCGGGCTGGCAGCAATCTGGGGGCTTCATGTTCTCTGACTGGGCTGTGCTCTGTGGCTGAGTTCCTAAAGCAGAACCCCAAAGTGTTTCTTAACCTGTGACACCATCGCTCCAGAACCATCCCTGTGAATTAAGCATTGTTGAGATTCTGCCCTTACTCAGGGCAAGGGGACAGAGCCTAGAAGTATTGCATGCCATGCCAGCATCAACGTATGTCTTATGCACTGGAACTTTGAGTATCTCTGCTTAACACATGTACTTTGGAGTTCAAATCCCGGCTTGGCCACAGAGTAGTTGTGTGGTCTGAGACGATTCTTAATCTCTGTGGGACTCGGTTTCCACATCTATATGAAATAGGCACTTCCCAAATTTTTGGTCTTGCTGGTAGGTAACTAATCCTCACAGAGGGACTAATTTCTCCCCACCCATACACACAGACACACACACACAGAAGGACACACACAGAGACGCACAAAGACACATACACATAGATACACAAGGAGACATACACAGACACGCACACAGACACACACAGACACACACACACACACACAGACACACACACACACACACACACACCCTTGCTTGCCTGAAGTGCATGCCTTGGCCTGATAAAGAGAGACACAGACATAAATACTTTTTTTTCCTGGGGGGAACAGCTGTGAGCCGGTTAACAGCATCATTACTCACCCACGGGCAAACACTGAGCTGCTCCAAAACAATTCTGAATTTCCATTTCCTCTGGGATGGGGAGTGTTTGAAGGTGACCAGGTCCTTTCCCATCCTCAGGTGGGAGCCAGCTCAGGTTAGGGGTCAGGAATTGTGAATAAAATACAATGCAACTCTGGCTTTGTTGATGCCCCCAGCTGTACATCTGTCTGTCCACCAACTCCCAGCCAGATCTCCGCTTCCCATTCCCAAGCCCCCCGTGGGCTTCAGGCCCAGTGCCGGGGGACCTCTTGGGCAAACCCTTAGCCTGTCAAGGTCCTTGGAACCTTCCAAGGATTCTGGAGTCTCTATTGTTATCCTTCTAGACTCTTGCAGCCCAGCCAACCCAAAGGAACGGCAGAGCTTTTGAAAGCCTCAGCGTTCATAATGGGCCACTCCCCTCCGGAAATGTCCCCAACTCTGCTGAGAGCCTGCCAGGAGACTTGGTGACGGCTGCTCTTGGCACACAATAGGCTGGGGTCAGAACAATGTCGAGGAGAGAAAACATCCGCCTGTCGCCTGTCCACAGGCTGCCGTCTGTCCGTCCTCCTGGGACACCCGTCGCCCCATGGACAACTTTGGGCTCCCAGAGGAGGGAGGGGTGGAGGGGTGCACCTCAGTGGCTGGAGGCCAGCTGTGGCAGTGAGCAGGGGAGGCACAGGCTGGAGGTACAGCTAAACTTCCCCAGCTTGACTGGCAGCACTCTCAACAGATGCGTGGGTCAGATTAGAAGTCAAATCCGCTCATTCTGGCTCCCCTGCTAGCCCTGGGCACCCCGCTCACAGCCCCAACACTGGACAGATTAAAACCTAAGCTGGCACACAAAGCAGTCCTAAGTAAGTACATGACTGAGGCAAGCAGGGTGGGCAGGTGGAGGTGCCTTGCTTAATTCACCATGTGCAGGGAGCTAAGGCTCCAGGTGCTTCCACAGTCATTGAAAGGAATCATCCCACATGCCCTCTCCGCCCCTGGGAAGTTTCTGAGGTAAAACTGGGCTACTGTTCACCAAATGCCAAGGAGTTACTTGGTCCTCAAATAGCATCACCCCAGCCAAGGCCTCAGGGGAAGGGTTCGCCTGAGGAGGATCACAGCCCTCCTCAGCCCAGAGAGAAACAGCAGGGCCAAATCCTGGGGACCGGGGAGCAGATCGCACGAGATAATTTCAAGATACTGTGGGCTCAAGGGCCCTCCTAGAAGAGCTATTCCCCCCTCAGTTCTGTGGTGTCTAAATTGTGTGTATTTGGGTGGCCTCTGTGACAGTGAGTGGCCCGTGGCCCTCTGTGTCCGCCATTGTTGGAGGACATAAACCAAGCAGGGCTCCCTGGAGGAGGGGGTGTTTGAGACTGGCTTGAGAGAACGAGAAGGGGACACAGCTCATGAAACACTGAACGGCTCACTCCCGGGGCAGAGAAGGTCAGCGTGGCCCCCATGCGAGGGTGGCAGGCAAACTCCTGAAGTGTTCCGCGTTTTCCTCTTTTTTTTTTTTTTTTTTTTTTTGGTCTGTGTACATTTATGTAGAAGTGAGTTATGCAGATGTCATGAAGCTAAAAGGGCCCATGAAGGGTTGGAGGGGGGTTGCGGTGGGGGAGTAATAGAAGATGTGTGGTGTAAAAATGGGAAGGGGAACTCTTGGGGGTGGGATGGTGCAAGCTGGGGGGCAGGAAGCGGAGGGAGCATCTAAAACAAACTGTGTAAAAATGCCGTGAGGGCAGAGGGCAGAGGGCAGGCTCAGCAGGTAAGAGCACTGGCTGCTCTTCCAGAGGACCTGGGTTTGATTTCTGACACCCACCTGGCCGCCCACAACTCATCTAACTCCAGTTCCAGGGAACCCGATGCCCTCTTCTGGCCACTGCAGGACCTGCCTGTACGTTCACAGACATCCATGCAGGGAAGACATCCGGACTCATGAAACAAACGTAAGTTTGAAAAGAAAGTTCTGCAGGGACTTGAGAGGTGGCCCAGTCAGTAAGATGCCTAGGGCATAAGCATGAGTTGGGATACCCAGAACTCTGGTAAAAACAAACAAAACCGTATCGGCACTCGGCACTGGGTGGGCAGCAGGGTAAGGACACAACCACAGGCAGAGTCTAATCCCTAGTTTATTTGTCAGCCAGTGTGGCCAATCACAGAGCTCCTCCTCTAGTGAGAGACTCGGCTTCAAAAACCAAGGTGAGAAAATTGAGACAAAGGCAATGTTGACATCTGATGAACACATGCGTACCACACACAAACACATACCTACACATGCATACACCCCTCACAAAGAATATATAAGGAAATCTATTACTTTGCATGCTAATTAAAAATTAAATTAAATGCATTAAAGTAGGGTTGGCAATGTAGCTCAGGGGTAGAACGCTTGCCTAACGTATGCAAGGCCCCCGGCTCATCCCCAGTATAGGGATAGGTTGGCATGCTATTCCAGACAGGGAGGGCATTCTGCAGGCATCTGGAGCCCAGTTTCAGGAGCCAGGGTTATTTGTTAGTGTAGAGCACATAGCCTGCATTTACAGGCCTTCAGTTCTCTCCCCAACACTTCCTGAACAACCAGGCATGCAGGACCTATTTTCATGATAGGATCGGAAGCATTGAGCTCCCGTACGCAAGGGGCATCACCTAGACTTACTGAGTAGCAACTGGGATGCAGGCGCTGCAGAGGGGTGGAAGGGCTGCAGGCAAGGGGTGCAAAGGCTTGGGGAAGGTGGCCCCTTCCCGGCAAGAGAGCCATCGATTAGCAAGACTGCAGAGCATGCAAAAGAGAGCAGGACAAGGGTCCCTTGCTGAGGAGTGGGCACAGCCCTTACTGATGCTAACGGGCCAGCCAGCAGCATGTGCCAAGTGCCCCAAGTCTGTGACTAGGAACACTCATGGCATAGAGTGGGAATAAATCACTGAAATCTAGCTGAGCTCAAGCGATTGGGATCCCAGCATGCTGCTTGGGGGAGGGAGGCGGGTTCCTGTGGGGGGGCCCAGCATGTTCTCTGGAAGTGGGGCCTGGCTGGCAGGTGGGTTCCAGGAGGTTCCCAGTACAGCAGGTGCTTCCTGTTTATGGTCATGTTTAGACTTTCAGACACCTTTGAGCCTGGAGGTAGAAGTCCCATTCAGTTTAGGAGACTGGAAACATCTGCCAGTACCATGGACCTGAGCCCTCAGCAATAGTGGCTCCCTGGTCATCTCTATTCAAATCTGTGAAGCACAGACGCAAAGCCCACTGGCAGCCATTCTTGTCATTTCTGAAATAGCTGCTTTCTCCTGATCGGATGCAAGGAGAGATCCCCGTACTTACACTTTAACTTCCAGTGTGTTACAGAGTGGTTTTCTCTTTCAGATAGAAGCTTACTGTGTTGTCCAAGCGAGTCCCCGGGTCAGCTCCTGGGTTCAAGTGATCCACCCATCTCAACCTTCCCCCTGCCCCTCTTCCATACAGGGTGTCTCTGTGTAACAGCCCTGGCTGTCCTGGAACTCCCTTCGTACACCAGGCTGGCCTCGAACTCACATAGATCCTCCTGCTGTGCTTTCTCAGTGTTGGGATAAAGACGTGTGCCACCATGCTGGTCTCTAGAAAGATTTCTACCATTCTTGTTTTAATAAAAATAATTTTGAGCAAGTGTGGGGGCACACGCCCTTAATCCCAGCAGAGGAGGCAGAGGCAGGCAGCTGCTTGTGAGCTCTGTAATTCTAGCACTTAGCATCTGTTGCTGGCAGATCCGGACTGGCTGGGACTCTGGCCAGTGGATTCGAGGGATCCAAGTAGTTAATGTGCACAATGGCAGATGACTGAAGGCAGTCACTTCAGGATGTCTGCAGAGGCAGGACAAAAAGCAGGCCCTACCCCCCTCCCTGGCAGCCTTCTACTCTCCCACACTCTGGTTTCAGGAATCCCAGACCCTCAGATGAATCTGTGGTCCTCAAAGCCATCTGGTTGAAAGGAAATAGCTAGCTGCATCCTGAAGTCCCGGGAGGAGGGATTTGCATGAGCACAGAAAGCACACAAGACACATTCCTCCCCAGGCTCTGGAGATGGTGTCTACCTAGCCCGTTGTACCTGGCTGCCCTGTGTAGCAAGTGGAAGAAGTTCAAGAACAGGGTCAGGCCAGGCATGGCGGCATACACTTTTGATAACAGCACTCAGGAGACTGAGAGATGGATCCCTGTGAGTTCAAGGCTAGCCAAGACTACATCATGAGGCTGTCTCAAGATAAAGGCAGGTGTGTGTGTGTGTGTGTGTGTGTGTGTGAGAGAGAGAGACAGAGAGAGACAGAGACAGAGAGAGACAGAGACAGAGACAGAGAGAGAATTAGTCTAGATGTGGATCTGCCTGCCTCCCTCAGGAACCTGTTGTGACCTGTTGGAGTCAGCGGTGTCCCCAAATTCTCAGTCTTCCTACCAGCCCCCAAGTCTGCTTGAATGCCTCTGGGGATGGAGAACTCCCTTCCTCAGAAGGCAGCCAGGCTGTACGGAGTAACCTGTGACCCAGTGCTTTTTGTCATTAATTCTCTTTCTCTGTTTACTTGAGATACATTTAAAGATGTGGGAAAACAATGCAAACAAACAAACAAAGCCCAGGATTAGCCAGATAGCTCTGTGGTTAAGACCGATGGATCCAGGCTCCATCCCTACTACCTAGCCCTAGTTCTAGGGGATCTATTGCCCTCTTCTGGCTTCTGAAAGCTCCTGACACGTAAGTGTTGCAGAGACGTATGTGCAGGGAAAACACTCATACACATAAAATCAAATTTAAATAAAAAAACCTGCGGGCCAAGCGTAGACCAGGCTGACTTCGAACTCACAGCGATCCACCCGCCTCTCCCTCCCCAGCACTGGGATTAAAGGTGGGCACCACCACTGCTATAAAGTCATCTTACCAAGTCGCACAGATATTTGAAACAGGTTCTACTCAATACATTCTTGCAGAGGTCATGTCATGGCAAAGAATGTAAGAAAAGTAAACATGAATTCCTGTTTTAATTCCTGGGCTGGGATCCCCTGGGGTCCCCTGGTGTAGAGAAGGGGCAGTGACATGCAGAGTGATGGCAGTAAGCCACTGCTTCACCGAGTTCTGTGTGTCAGGCCCTTGCGAGGACTTTGTGACCATCACCATCACTAGCTGTGTTACAGAGAAGGAAATAAAGGCTCAGGGCAGTCACGATGTCATGATGTCACATGCCCACAGTGACCCAGCCTTGGGGATAGGAGTAGGGTTTGAATCCGTTGTATCCCTAGCTTTGCAACTCTGCACCCCAGAAGCTGGGACCAGTAGGTCCTCCTCAAAGAACACACAGGTACTACCAAAGGTTTGTGTTGCATCTAAAAGAAACTCTTTGCAATTTATTGTGTTTATGTGGTATGAGGGAATGGAACCCAGAACTTCACACATGCCGGTTAGGTAATTATTCCATCAATGAGCTATGTGCAGGCCAGGAAGTTGTGAAACAGTGACTAATGGGCAATTCCGCATCCCTCAAGGGCTGAAACCTCATGAGAAGAGGTGAAAACCACATCCTAAAGCCATAGGCGACAGAACCCTTGAGAGGAGGCAGGGCTAAGTCAGGGTGATGTCTGTAAGTGGCACCGAGGACAGCCTGACAGGTAGCTAGGAGTGATGACAGATGCTGGGGGAGGAGGAGGTACTAGATGCCCAGCGGGGAGAAGGGGCAGGCATTCTCTTGCCTTGCTCTGGCTGTGTAGCCCATGCTTGCTAAATCATATGCTGACATCACTGGGAAGTGGGCATGGTTGCTGAAAGGGTAGGACCAGCCCTACCATGGAAGAAGCAGGGTTTATGGGTCATTCTTGTGGGGATTGGGAAGACAAGAATGCCAACCGGACACTGACTATGGAGTCTGGGCTCATGAGGTTTCTGAGAGGGGACCTGACATTTGCGGCTTTTTGGGATTTGAGGCGGGATGGATAGAGAGGTTCAGCCATCAGCTTCTTTGTTGGGGAAGAACCTGGATTGGGCTGTTTATTTTAGAGACAAGCTCTGTGTTGTCCAGGCTGGTTCTGAATTTTGCCTCTGCATGTCAAGTAGCTGGCACTGTTACCTGTGCCCCTGCACCCATGTGCGTCACAATACTGCTACAATTGGGTTTGTCATCTTGACGCCCTCTAGAAGAGCGGTTCTCAATCCACGGGTTGTGATGCCTTTGGGAATCGGCCAGTCCTTTCTCGGGGATTGCCTAAGACCATTGGAAAACACTGATACTTGTGTTGCAATTCATAACAGCAACAAAGTTACAGTTGTGGAGTAGCAAGGATTATTTCGCAGTGGGGGGGGGGTCACCACCACACGGGCAGCTGTATTAAGAGCCGCTGCAGGAGGAAGGTTGAGAATCAGTGCTCAATGAGAAATGCCTCCGGGCGCACCTGTGATTAGATTACTTGAATTGTGTGGACCCAGCCCAAGAGTGAGCTTGGGTGCAGGACCGAGTAAAAAGGAGGTAGCTAGCTGAGCAAAAGCCTTCATCACCCTCTGCCTCGTGACTGTGGATGGATGAGATGCAGCTGCCTGCTCCAGGCTTCTGCTGTGTGGAACTGGTCCTTGAACTACGAGCTGAAACAAATCCTTTCTTCATTGATTTTTCTGTGTTAGGGTACTTTAGACGAGTTTATTTATTATTACTATTGTGTGTGAGATGGGTGTGCAGGATCTTATTGCTGCAATGGGAGTGGAAACAGACACACGTTTTGATTATCACGGCTGTGACGAGTCTGACCTTTGGAACTGGGTAACGGTCTGAGAGTCTGGGCTAAACCAGCCCTACCATGGAGGAAGCAGGGTTTATGGGTCATTCTTGTGGGGACTGGGAAGACAAGAATGCCAACCGGACACTGACTATGGAGTCTGGGCTCATGAGGTTTCTGAGAGGGGACCAAGGTTGCATGAGCGCAGCTGAGGATCATTTGATATTTGCACCCAGAACCTGGTTTCTTTTTACCTGTGCTCCGAGAACCTGAGTGAAATTGAATGTTAAGGTAATGTGCCAGTGTGTTTGGCAGAGAACATCTCTATAGATAGGAGAGCTCTCGGGCTGGAGAAAGTGGCTGTAATCGAGACCAGCACCACAGAAAATCCACCTCCTGCACTGCACTGGGATGGTAAGAAAGGTGTCCCCAGGGCAGACCCCACCCACTCACCAGGGGCTCCATCCTGAGCTTGGTAGCATCATCCATGTGGTCAGGTTTGCAGGCGTGAAAGGTATCAATTCCAGAGCAAACTCGAATCCCCCCCAATCCAAAGGGCAGTCCATATACCCAGAAATGAGCTCAGGCGGGACCATAGCATTTCTGGCAGTTAGATAAAAGCCAAAATTCTTCAGGGACTCTCGAAACCAGTTCCCATCTGCCAAAGGGACGTATTTCTCTTACCTGTGGCATTAGGGACAGGTGGCTACCTATGGCAAAGTCCACACTAGCGTCTGGCCCTTCTCACCCCCTCCCCTACTCTAACTTCCTTCTGGTTTACAGGCTTCTCTCCTCTTAGCTACCCGTCCTCATATCCTGTTTTCACCACTCTTCACTCTTGCTTCTCTCTCCTCTCTCTCTCTCCTCTCTCTCTCTCTCTCTCTCTCTCTCTCTCTCTCTCTGTCTCTCTGTCTCTGTCTCTGATCTTGTTCTTATTCTCTCTCACTATGCTCTGGTCTCTATCTCTTGCTATCTCTCACTATCTCCACTGTTCCCTCCCATTTCCGTATCCCAGGGCCACGCTCAGTCTACATCTTTCTCTGCTCTAGTCTCTCCAGATGCCTCTGGATATTTTTCCTTCCTTATCTACAATAAAAATCTTAACCGTGTCCTGGACTGACCATGTTGGCGGGTTTTTTTTTTTTTGTTGTTGTTGTTGTTGTTGTTGGTTTTTTCGCGATAGGGCTTCTCTGTATTGCTTTGGGGCTTGTCCTGGAATTCTGTAGACCAGGCTGGCCTTGAACTCACAGAGATTTGCCTGCCACTGCCTCTGGAGTGCTGGGATCAAAGGTGTGGGCCACCAACGCTCAGACTGGCAGTTTCTTTACTGTGCCCCTTTGCATTCATAAGGCACACGATTGGGGGAGCGAAGGGATCTTGCTCCCTTGTTACAGAGAGCAGCCGTGGCCAGGAGATGTGTGGCAGAGTCAAAGTCCCTGCTCGTCAACTGTGTGAAATTGTGAAGGTGAAGCTTAAGTTGCTATGGAGACCACAGGATATTAAAGATGCCAGAAATGTGGGATGTCCACTGGGCAAACATATGCGCAGAGTTGGATTGACTCAAGAGAGAGAGAGATGGAGGAGGGAAGGCCTACCCCATCCTTTAGGAGCCCAGCTGGCTTCACTAGCAGCCCCCAGTGTCAGACAAAGAGCTACACGATTTAGTGTTTGTGGTTTGGGACTGGGCTTTCTGACCATTCCTTGCCATGCCCTGGTTTCAATAGGCATGCTAAGTCTGTACCAGAATGTGCTAGAGGAATGCAACCCTTCTTACTTTACAGGAACTCACACGGAGGATGTGGCTCTGGGCCTCAGAGGAGACTTGAACTTTACACTTTAGGAGGTGTTAACGTTACCAAACACTGGGGAGGGGGCTCTCATATTGGAAGCAAATGTCCAAACAAAGGGGAAGAGACATAGACCACAAGCAGCCAGACGGCTTTAAGGGATAAAGAAGGGGGCAGGAGGCGGGCCAGGGAGGCAAGAGGAGTGAATAAGGGTGGTTTGCGGGGCATCAGCCCTGACCTCCAGCTCCAGACAAGGTGCAGAAACCCCTGCATCTTCTAAGCCTTCCCGTGGAGCTGTCCTTTTGTTTGGCTGTGGTTGTGGAGACATAAAGAAGGGTGCGCGAGTCTGTGAGGAATCGTCAGGCCCAAGGAGCTTCTGGCTTAGCAGGCTGACAAGGTCTGGGGATGGAGACTGCTGGAGAGGCCTGTGGTACCCTGTCAGAGTAGGACAGAGGAGAGCGGAGGCGGCCCTGCTCTGCGGCATCCAACAATAGGACCAGCAGCTGGAAGTGGGCATCGGGGAGGGAGGGCCAGATGCGGACAATGACTCACCAGGGACTCCAGCAGAAAGGCTTCTGTTCAGGAGATGACTTCTGGATACCCAGGAAACAGGCCTCCAGGGCCTGGGCTGGGGCCCAGCTTGGTCCCTAGGGGACTACCAGTGGCTCCAGCAGCCACCGCAGCTCATAGCCAGTCACTCAGCCTCGCTCCTATACCCAGTTTTCCTCTCCAGCATCTCTCCCAAGCACGTGCAAACCTAGAGTGAGTCTGATCTGCGGGGTCTAGCCTCAGCTCCCCCCGCCCCTCCCCCCAGCCTAACAGCTTTCTAGGGTCAAAGTTCCTTGACACAGGCACCCCTCCCTATGTCTCCACAACCACAGCCATAGCACAGGGACAGCTGCACAGGCTCTGGAAGATGCAGGGGCTTCTGCACCTGCACAGCGTGGGTTCACCGTGGTAACGGCCTCCGAAGTGCTGCTCTGGGAAGCTGCGTCTCGGTCCTCGTACTTGCTTCCTGCTTCCCGAGTCTCACTGTTTACATCCCCCTCCTCCTCTCTCCCCTCCTTAAAGACCAGGGAGAGCTGGGCTGCACGGACACCTAGGGGCCTAGATTTCTAGGGAGGTGTTTTTGTTGTGGCTGCTGATTTTGTTTTTCCTGGTGCCGAGGATGGAGCTTGGGGCCTGTAGAGTGCGGGGACCTTGTGCATGGTAGGCAAAGCCTCCGCCACTGAGCCACATCCCCAGGTCTAAGCAGACTTGGGCTTCTAATTTGTTGTGTGACCTGAGGCTGGCCACTTCATCCCTGGGGACTGCGGTGTTTACACATGTGAGCAGGGAGAGAGTTTCCATGAGATGGGTCCATATGAGCACAGGGGAAGCAGCTTGGTGAGCAGGCCGCATCTGCTGGTCACCTACGAGGACCTCAGTCTGAAATTAGCCTGGACTCCCTTTAGAGGAAGCCTAAGAGATTCTGCATCGATCTGATGCTTCGATGGAAACTAGTGTGGGGCCAAGAGCCAAACCCTGGCCTACCCCAACTCCCCCGGCTTTGACGAGGAAGCGAGGGCCCCCTCATGGAGCCCCCTCACAGAACAGCTGAGGCCAAGAGGCATGCCTCAGGGCTTGGCATTCTGCATGGCCGTGGATTAATTGTAGCAGTGGATTAGAAAACTTCTGGATTGTCAGCACTTAAGATCTGTGTGACAGGAAGGAGGGCCAGATGCGAGGGAGGCATTTGAGAGCAGCAGGAAGCGGGTTCAAGAAGTACTCTCTCTGTCTCTGTCTCTGTCTCTGTCTCTCTCTCTTTTTCTCTGTCTGTCTCTCATGCATGCATGCACACTCACACAGAGAGAGAGAGAGAGAGAGAGAGAGAGAGGGAGGGAGGGAGGGAGGGAGGGAGGGAGGGAGGGAGGGAGGGAGAGATCCACCTGTCCCTGCTTCCTTAGTGCTGGGGTTTAAGGTTTAAGGTTCTCTTTTTCAAAAAGCCAAGGAGCCATGTAGTGTTGGCAAAAGCGAGTGATCCATGGGAACAAGACCCCATGCCCCTCCTCAGGGCTCTCTCTGGGCTATGCTCATTGGCTCCACCTCCCGGGCACACCTGGGCTGAGGGCAGGACGCAGGAAGGACACAGATGGTCAGGCCTGTGCATTTTGTGCTCCACCCATGACCCCTGTGCCTTCCCACAGTTGAAAGGGCCTCAAATGTAGCAGTGAAGGAATAAACGCCCCCCTCCCTTCCCGCAGCCCAGGGCAGGCCCAGAGATGCACACACAGCAGACTTCCTTCACGAGTTCGTATGTCTGTATAGCAAGCCCAGACACTTAAGAGTCTTTGGTCCTCTGGCTTTGCTCTATGAGCCACCTTTTGTGAATGAGACTGCTCGCCGCTTTTCGTACAACATGAATTAAATATATTCTCTGTCTTTGCTCTGAGTCACAGGACATTCACAGTCAGTGGGGAAGGGGGTCAGGGAGAACCCAGGCTCCAAGGGGTTGGGATGGGGGTGGGGCCTGTGGAGACATGTGGGCTTGACCTCCCCTTGGCCTTTGCCCTCCAAGTTCAGCCAAGTCTTGGGGAGACCCTGGAACATGAGAGGGGTCATGCTGAGGAAGGGTACCTTCTCCAGCTTAGGCTGTGGTACCAGCACCCTTATTCTCAGGACCGCCCTCTCTGGAGGCTGGTGCCAGGGTCAGGTAGGCAGGGCCAGGAAGGGGGTGAGGCACGGGGGGGGGGGGGCTGCACCAGCCCCAAAGAGCCGAGGATACCTTGGTACCAGTGTCAGGGTGACCTTGCATATCTGGGTGCCAGCCTCAGGACCCTGAGACAGGGTTGACTTATCATCCCTCAGGGCTGATAACACCCGTGGGTGTGGCTTGGGGGGCGGGGAGGGAGCTAGGCCAACGATCCAAGAACAGTGTGCACTCTACCACCTGCCAGTTTAAGGCAACCCTTTCCAGACTAGGGGATGGGCAGGGGGTGGCTGAGGGGGCAGGCGTACAGCGGGGGGGGGGGTGCCAGGCCTCCCCCAGGTGCAGCTGGGACAGCATGCGGTGCTTTTTAGCCTTGGTTCAAGCCAGAGGGTACAAGGGCTTCTAGCATCGAGCGGCAATAGCATGTTGGGAATGGCGACAAGAGGGGACACTAATTTTTTTTTTTTCTTTTGATGCTCTACGGATGTCTGCCTTTGAGTGGGGTTAGCACATACATTGGCACAATTCCAGGGTCCCAGTGCCTTGTTCCGGGAATATTCCTTGTTCTTGGGGGAGAAGAAGGTAAAACGAATGTCCAAAGGATGAGAAAGGGGCTGTCCAGCTGGTAAGCCAGGCAAGCCCAGGGTCCCCACGGTCCCCCTGCACTCCAGCTGGGAAAGGGTCCCAGGTTCGTCCTTACCCCCACTTCCTCTCACAGAAGTGGCTCATGCCCCATCCATCCCACAGTGGGTGACAAAGGGGTTGGTGTCCAGGTAGAGAGGCCATCACAGAGGTGTGCGGCCAGCAAGAAAAGTAAGCAACTGCTACCCCAGGGCTGCCAAGTGGTCCTCCAGACCGGCCACAGGCGTTCATTGTTCAGCCCTCTGATGGCCACAGAGGCCCCATACTTCCTGAATCCATGTTCCGCGTGACCTCTCGTCCCTTGAGTTACAGCAGGGTGGCCATGGCTCAGAAGATGCTCTGCCGCCGGCTCTTCCCCCGCCCTGGAGAACGGGAGGCGGGCAGAAAGGAATTGGGGAGGAGCTCGGAAGAGAACTAAAGGGATGCTTGTCCTTCTCATGGTCTGACCCAGAGCGGGGGGGAGGGGGGGGCTTGCACTTGGATTCAGGGCTCATCTCTGTTGCTTGTGAGCTGTGTGGAATTGTGACTTAACTTCTAGGGGGCCTCGGTTTCACTGAAGCGGAGAAAGTTTATAGTGCCAGCCCGGAAGGGTGTTTTAAAGATTACGTGACACAATTCATGAGAACCACTGTCAGTCCAAGGCTATTGGCTGTACTAGGGACAAAGTTTAGACTGGCCAGGAGTTCAGGGTCTTCATCAGGGGCAGGGTACACCCTTGCCAGGATAACTATAAAAGGCAGGGTTCTATCTGGGTGGAGGTGTGTGAGGAAGGAACCTCCCATAAGGTATTATGGGGAGGGGGTGTGAACTCCCTATCCTAAGGGTGGGTTGCTGGGCCCATCTCTTTAAGAGTCCCTCCCACTCCGGGGAAGGATGGCGTACTTGGCTACTTCTAGCAAAGGGTATAGGTCTTGCAAAGGGTATAGGCAGGGCACGTGGCCCTACCTGGGTGCTGGAAGGCCAGGCCACGATAGCCTGGGTCCTTCTGGAGTTGGATCTCTTTCAGGGAGAAGATGGAGGCAGCTGGGCAACAGAAGAGGGTAGGGAGGGGTCAGTGGAGTCACTCTGCTCACTCCTGCGCCTACTGTCCCCACTTCCACTAAATCTACAGAGCCCAGGCACCCTCCACGTGCTCAAGACCATTTGCCTGGGCCCAAGGGTCCAGCCTCTGTTACAGCCCCACCCGTATCCTCTGTCCCTCATCCCTCGGACACTTACTGTCATCAAGCTGGTGTATGCGCTCCCCCAGAGACTGGAAGTAGGGGTGATTTAGGGCTGCCTCTGCTGATATGCGACGTTTGGATTCATACTGAAAGGCACAGGGTAGGCTCTTGGCTCCTGCTGGAGAACCTTCTAGAAAATGGGACTCCTATGCCAAGGTAGATGACCAAGGCAGAAGAAACCCTCATCAGGCAGCCTCAGGTCTTAGGAGAGCAGGGTTCAGACACCAGAGAAGCCCTGAAATGGGGCTTCCCAGGAGAATGACAGCCTCTTGGGATGGACACACATGAGGAGGCCACGATAGTCATCACCTGAGAGAGTGTCTGTGCTATTCGTGGAGAGCACTGCTAACTGCCCTTTATCCCGTGCTTGCTCCCAAGTGGGTGCTGCGCCATCCCCATAATCTTGATGTCCCCAGCGTCTGCTAAAGGGTGGACTGATACCAGCCGTGCAGTTGAGGAAACTGAGCCTCCCGTCCTCAGGAAGGGCCCAACCAGGCCTTGGGTGCCAAGCACAGAGACTAGTGTCCCTCCTGGGCTTTGGAGCTCCGGGCCTGGCTTTCTTTAGTTGTCTCTCCCTGGGTGGGATGGGAGGAAACTCACCAGGAGGAGGCTGGTCAGGAGGTTGATGCCTTCAGTATCCAACCTGCAAGGAGGAGGCGCTGGCACGGGCGCAGCCAGGGGCAGGCTGGGGACCCGAACCTCTGGGAGGGAGATCACAGTGCGGGAGAGGGGCCTGGCAAGGGACTACCTGGGAGCGTGGCTGAGCAGCGGCTGCGGCAGGTACTGGGGGAAGCTGTAGGCTCGAAACTCGGAGAGGGACGTCACACCCGGCCACGTCTCTTCTGTAGGAGTCCCTGGAGACAGGTAAGAAGTGTGAGTGAAGGGCTGAGGCTGATATGGCGAGGGTGCAACATTGAAGGAGATAACAAAGACTAGGTAGCCGAAGCTCGCTGGTCCCCACCCCGCCCAGGCCTCCGTGCTCCGGAGTGGACAGAGTTCTGGCGCCCCCTGGTGGCAACGTGAAAGTACAGCGGGAAACTAACCCAAGAGACGGAAGATGAGGTGCAACTCCTCCTTAACTGTAGAGCCTGGGAAGAGGGGCTTCCCGGTGGCCATCTCATAGAGGATGCAGCCCACGCCCCTGGGGAAGCAAGGGCATCAGTGAGGGCAGGAGGTACAACCCCACATAAGGCTTCTGTGCGAGGGACCCAATGATACCCTAACAAATGTGAGAGGTCACTTCTGGGATTTGAAAGGCTCCTAGAACCAACCAGACTCCCACTATGGTCCCTCTCTGTGAGCCATGGGCCCCTTTAACTCTGCTGGGCAGAAAGGCAGATGGATGGATAGTCTCACTCCCTGGGGGAGCCTTGGGCTTGGCTAGAAACCCGTGCTGGCTTTGAAGGTGAGCTGGTTTTCATTTTACACTAAATTATACATTTGCCAATTATTTTATTTTTTTCGAGACAGGGTTTCTCTATGGCTTTGGAGCCTGTCCTGGAACTCTCTCTGTAGACCAGGCTGGCCTCGAACTCACAGAGATCCACCTGCCTCTGCCTCCCGAGTGCTGGGATTAAAGGCCTGCGCCACCAACGCCCAGCACATTTGCCAATTTAAACAATAAAATAGATGTCTCTTCTAAGATGTTCCAGGGGTGGGGGTGGAGGGGAGACTCATCTACCCTCTGGCAATTCCCACCTCTGTTCCTGGTGAAGCATTTCAGAAGTACAGCATCTGAGGGTCTACAAGCTCAGAGAGCCCCACACAGTTCAACCCTGAACCAGGCCAGGGACTTCCGGGACAGGGTCTAAGGATGCGGACAGTCCATCCAACTCCCCTCTACTGCTCACTCACCACATGTCGATGGGGGTGGAGTACTCTGTGGATCCCAGCAGCACGTCTGGGGGCCTGTACCAGAGGGTTACCACTTCATTCGAATACGTCTTTGTGGGCACTGATTTGGCCCGGGCCAGGCCTAGGAACAGACATGAACCACTGCTAAAGAATCGTGAAGAGCATCCCCCGGAAGCCCTGCATCCCGAGGAGGCAGTGCACCCCTGGGGTCAGACCCTCTTGCCAACCCTGACAGCAGCCTCACCAAAGTCAGCCAGCTTCAGCTCGCCCCTCTCATTGATGAGCAGGTTCTGGGGCTTCAGGTCCCGGTGCAGGATCTTGCGGTGGTGGCAGTAGGCCAGGCCCCGGAGCAGCTGGAACATGAAAATCTGGAGGAGAGAAAGGAGAAATGAGGAGCGTGGTGGGGGACCAGGTCCCGTGTGGGAGGCCCTACGTCTGTCTTGGGCTGGAGAGGATGGGGGGGGGTCAGCACAAGTCTCTGGGTTCTGCTGGCCACACTGTAGGCCACCTGGGACCTGTGCACACATGGAGGTCAGGCATGGAGAGGAGGCAGTGAGTGTGAGGGCTGGCGCAGTTTCTGGATGTGAAGGGAGCAGAGGGTGTAGGGGTCCCATTGGTGAGCGAGTGTGTGCTTGGCTACTAATCACTAGGGCTGTGTCGTGCAACTTCCTAGATTCTCAGAAGCCCCCTCCACTCTGGCAGGTAACTCATGCTGATGTCCAGGCCAAGACAGGGATCAATATCGGCAGCTAGACACAAGTGTTCTTGGCTGGGGCGCTCACAATGGCTTCCAGACAAGCCAAGAGGCCTTTCCCTCCTGCCTGCATTTGAAGCTCTGAGCTCAGCAGCTGGGGGCGAGAGGAGCATCCCACACTGGGCTGGGCTTGGTGGCAGATGGCTGCCATGTGACGCCCCTGCCTTAGAGGCCCTCACCTTGACATTGTGCATGCTCATGAGGCTTCCACAGTGGTCTAGATACTGTTTCAGGTCACTGTCCTGGAACACACGGTCAGGTTCAGTGGTCCAGACCCAGGCTGGACGGAAGCCCTCTTCAGTGTGGGCCCACGCCTGGCGGCGGAGCAGGCAGGGCCTTGGCTCTGAACCCTCGGCCCACTTGCGCATGGGGACTTAGCTGGCAAACAAGGGCTTGAGTCCTCCCCTCCCCCCACCCGTCCCGGCCCTCACTCCCTTGTCTTCCCTACCCGGCTTCACCCACCACAGGGGAAGAGGCTGCCAGCCCCAGTCCAGCTCACCAGGTACTCAAACACCAGGGTGAGGGACCGATCTGTGTGAATGAGGTCATGCAGGGTCACAATATTGGCGTGTTTCAGGTCCTTCAGCAGAGACACTGGGGAGACAGGCCCACCTGGGTCCCCAGGCCCACCGATACCTCCCACCGCCCCTTCCTGGGGCCAGCAATGGCCCTCCACCCAGGCTCCCACCAGGTGAGGGTTGTTGAGCCCCTCCTCCCAGAGGCCCAGGGTACCCATGTGGACACTGTACCCTCTCGAATGGCTGTACAGGGTGCCCCCTCCTCATGCTCCAGCCGGATCTCCTTCAGGGCCACCAGGTTCTCTGTCAACTTGCTGCGGCCCTTGAAGACGGTGGCGTAGGTACCCTGGGACAGAGTGCCACGGGTCAGCCCCAGGAGTATTCCACTCCTGTTCTCTTCCCAGATCCACCCCTTACATTTCTGCCTGGGTTAGGATTCAAGCGGGGTGTCCTACTCCCTCTGTCCAAATTCTGGTTGCTCCATAGTCTGCCTTCTCTAAAAGTATCTCCATCAACTCCCTGGCCGGAACAGAGTGCCCATCCCTCTGTCCCCATGCTGGCTGCCCCTCTGTTACTCCAACGCAGCCTTGCTCTTAAGTCACGGTGAAATGGCTTACAAACATGTACCCACTTCAGGCCACAAAGCCTGGCACCTTAGTGACGGTGTCCTGCTGTGGGCCGGACACCAGGATCTCGTCCCCGAGCTTCCCCTGGCACTCTGCAATGCCCCCGACAGTAAAACAATTATTTTCATCCTTTGACAGAGAGTGAAACTGAGGCAAGCAGAGAGGCCATGGGATGTCAGCTGTGGGGCCAGCAGATGGTGGAACTGGGGTTCAAATCCAGGCCACGACTACTTGAAAGGGGAAAAAAAGACTAGAGTCTGTCCAGAGACCTCTGCCCTGTAGGCCTCATTCGGGATCAGGGGACATTTCAACAGCTGCCAAAGGCTAGGCCAGGCTGCATGGCCAAGGCATTATGATGCTGAGGGCCAGGAGCTGTGAGGGGCAGAGGAGAGTCAAAGCATCCCACCTGCTGTCCAGAGAGAGCAGCACTGGTCTCTTACCTCCCCAAGTTTGTCCAGTTTCACATATGTCTCCAGCTTCCCAAAGCCGATATCTGACTGGAGAGCAGACACAGGAGACTGTGAGAGACTAAGCCACCGCGTCAGATCTTTCTAGTCCGCGCTCCCTCGGGCGGGAGGGAAGTGAGACACCCCCATTGTACAGAGAGGATCCAAGGCTACCGGCTTCAAAGCCTCCTTTTTCTCCTCCCTTTCATCCTTTGGAGAGCTGAGGGGCCCCTCCAGTGGGGGCTCCTTCCTCCGTGAGCTGGAGATGGGACGCACTGAGCCGAGCCGTGCTGCATTGCCGTCCTAGGGCCCACCTCACTGTCTGCCTGGCTCCCGCTCAACAGGTTCCTGACTCCTGGGGCGGGGCCTGTCATTCTCCACTAGGTGGAGCTAACGTCAGGCCCAGGCCCAGCCTCTCGTTACTTCATCTTTTCCCGGGCAGCATATCTCAACAAGTCGGAGCTCTGATGCCCACTCACCGAGAGGCTCCTAGGCGCTCCGCACAGGAAGCTGGGGCCTGGAGGCGTGTGGTGGGTCAGTCTTTTGGTTTGTTTCTTGGTTGTTGTTTTAGAGGGGAGGTCTTCATTTTTATTAAGCATCCCATAACGTATGTGTGCTATATAACAGGCTGCATGGCCTTCTAGCAGGAATAGATGGCCATAGCTGAATCTATCTGTCTGTTTTTCTCATCAGCCAGGGAAATGCTTCCGTAACCAGTGTCCTCCAAGGCCCTGAACAGTAGTGATGGACTGCAGAGTCTCTTTCCGTGGACTCGTGGGTACACACGGTGGCTATTTGGGGTGACCAAGCACATGCCCACGACAGCGAGGCCAGGGAGCACCTTGAACCATGTCTCTGCACAGTGAAAGACAACCGGGACCCTCTCTGGCTCCTCCTGATTTTATTTCTGAGACACGGTCTTGCAGTGTACCCTTGGCTGGCCTGGAACTATGTAGCCCAGGCTGGCCTGGAATTCTTGCACCCCTTCTGCATCTGCCTCCCAAGGAATGCCGGGAATACAGACTCGAGCCACAACACTGGCTTATCGGTCTCAATCTGGGAGACCCTGGGGGCCACAGGAAGACTATTTACTGGAATCGGCGGAGGCCAGCAGGGGGCGCCAGAGGCATGGGAATCCGTCTGGAAGCCACTGTAGGCCTCGGCCGGGATGAGCAAGGCCAGTTAGAGCTCTGCTGGCTTGTACCCAGCACACTCTGACCCTCCTTGGACTCACCAGGGAGGCACGGCGGGACATTCGGGTGAGTGGCTTGGGCAGCCCTGGGCTCTCCAGCTGCAGCTTCTGCAAGACTTCCTGGGGCAGGCGGATATCCATGGGTAAAGAGAGCCTCTTGTTCAGGTCCTGAGGTGGCAGACGGGAGGGGAGACCATGCTAGCCCCAGGAGGCCCTTGCCCCTCCCTCTGGATTTATCTGTACATATAGAGCAGGGCTAAGCCACAGCCTGTGATCTCAGGCTCAGAGCCACCGGAAGGGTATACATATGTGAACCTGAAAGGATTACTGTGTGACCTTTAGGAGGTTCCTTCCCCTCTCTGGGCCACCATAGCCCTGACATAAATCGCATCCCCTCACAATGTAATTTTGCAAGCACATTTTCTTCCCCACAATTGGCACAGGTGTGTGGGTCATAAGAACAGTAAAGTTGTCTAGCCAGGAATGTTCTAGCACTTGGCATATATTCTCACGCAATCCCCACAACAACCTACTCCGATGCGAGCCCTCGGTGACGGGCTCTACAGGAACCACCCTGCTGTGGATGTACCTGCCCTGTGGAGCCCGGAAGGGCACACCCTCACCTCCATGGAGAAACGACGCTGGCTCTGCCGCTGTTGGTATTGCACACCCGGGGACAGCTGCCCAGGCTCGTCCCCACCATCTGTGGGGGAGAGCACGCTTGGTTTCAGCCCACAGGACTGAGTGGGACAGGCGTCATCTCCTACCTCTCACGCAACTGTCCGTCCTTCTGTTCGTCAGCAGCCCAGGGCACCCCACCCGCCCACATCTCCCCAGTGTACTGCGCAGCTAGCTAGTCAGCAGGGCTCACAGGGAAGCTGGGTAGGAGAGAGCCAGGTGGCCTGACCCTCACCCTCATTCCTCTGGGTGTGGAGCTGGTTGAACTGCTCGGTGAACTCAGCCAAGGACTCCTCAATGGTCTCTGGGCGGGGCACAGACAGGGAAAGCCTCCTCTTAAAGTTCTTCATCTTGTTCATCATCAGCAGGGGCCGTTGTAGGTCCTGGACAGAGAGGAGAGAACAGGGCGATGTGGCCGCTCCGTATCCGGGGGAGCCAGGCTCTGCACCTGCGCAGGTTAGGTCATGCTGACCAGCACCTCAGCTCTATGATGGCAGCGTCTAACTGTGTTCCTTCCTCCAGTGCCTCTCAGCTACCTTTCGTCCATGAATACCCCCTCCCCGGCCATCGCAGCACCGATGGGTATAGCTACCGGTTTGCAAGAGGCCATTCCAGACATTCAGCCTCCAGCTGAGGTGTCTGGAGATTTCTGAGACAGGATACCAGGCCTGGATGGCCCTCAGGCCATTGGCTCTTTCTGAAAGAGCCTAACTGGTTGGTGCCCACTTGTCAATAGGTTTCAAACTCCAGGAGACAGGAAAGGGACACTAGAACGTCCCCTCTCTCATCCTGGATCCTGAGGAGGGAGATCGAGGGGCGGCAAGCACAGGTCCCAGCCCAACCCCTGCCCTAGCTGCAGCGTGCAAGCCAGGAGCAGCGTGGGAAACTCAGGCAGCCCAGGAAAAGGACGCCTGAGCTGCTCACCCTTCCCTCGCCTCAGCCCTCTGAGCAGGCCTGGGTGCCCTGGGCTGAGGACACAGTGTGGCTGGAGCTGCCCTGCTGTAGTGCCCTCTAAGATCTGGTCTGAGGATGGCATCAACAATGTTACTGCTGCTAAGCACAAGTGGACACTCTGTCCCCTCCCTCCCTCCCTCCTTTATATTTCTTGAGACAGTCCCACTGTGTATTTCTGCCGGGCCTGGAACTCATTATTTAGGTCAGGCTGACCTCGAACTCACAGAGACCCATCTGCCTCAGCCTCCTGAGTGCTGGGATTAAAGTCATGTACAACCATGCTTTCCCACGGCCTCATAAGGTCCCATTCACAGCCACATTACCATCTTACTGGGCCCCCACACCGCCTTCAGCCTCAGTGGGGCTGCAGGCAGCAGAGGCTACACAACCCCCCTTAGCTCCCCTCCCTGTCCAGGAAGGCATGGGGAGACCCGATCCTGTTTGGGAGGGGCCGTCTGCACTCCTCCCTGGGCCCACTTATAGCCCACTTCTGGAGGATGCTCAGGCCTGCGGCTGGCCAGCACCCAGTTGCCTAGGCAACCAGGCCCCTCCTGAATCCTCCTGCTTTAAAGGATTATGGGTCAGTAACATGTTTGCTTAAGGATCATATCCTCTGTCCTCCGTGAGCCTGGAAAAGGTCCTCTCCTGGCTGCCCCTATCACAACTGAGCTGGGCCCGTGCCCTTCCAAGCAGAAGGCTCTGGCCTGCACTGCCAGTTGAGCCCTCCTCCGCTGAGGAGCTGCAGACCAAGTCAGTTCAGGACGGCACACCATGGACAGAGCATCTCCGCATACAGCATGGTGCTGGACACGAGGTTACAGTAGCTAAACAAGATCCCTGTCCCCAAGGGACCCAGGCTGATGGCAGCACCTGCTTAGGCTTCTTCTCAGCTCCTCGCCTTGCCCACCCGGGTCCACCCTGGACTCCCATGGTCCCAGCCTGTATGGCGTCCCAGGCTTGCCTTCTGCAGAACTCTGGGAGCCCCCAGAGGACAGCCACCCTGCTGCACGCCCCTGCGAGTGGCATCTAGCTGGAAGGACCCACAGAGGCTCTGTGAGGGTAACAGGACAGACAGGCTCCAGGGACAAGAAGACTCAGACACGCCCTGCCTGGTAACTTCCGTTCCCGGCGAGACCAGAGGGCAGCGATCACTCCGTGTACACACCCATTACTGTCCAGCTGAATGCTGGGGTGACCAGGGACATCAGAGCACATTCTAAGTGCCAGCCTCTAGAACTGGCGCTTGGGGAAATGCTTGGGATTGAACCCAGGGCCTTGCAAGTGGTAGGAAAGGAAAATGCCTTCACCTTCTCCTCCAGGATTTCTTTGTGTCAATGGGTCTCTCTCTCTCTCTCTCTCTCTCTCTCTCTCTCTCTCTCTCTCTCTCTCTCTCTGTGTGTGTGTGTGTGTGTGTGTGTGACATGTATGTGGGTTCCCCTGGGGGTCAGAAGATGGGGTTGGACCCTTTGGCGTTGGAATTTTGGGCATTGTGAGCTGGCTCTAAGACCTGAACCCAGGTCCTCTGAAGAACAGCAAATCATTCTAATCCGCTGAGCCCTGGTCCTTACCCGATCTTCTTTGGCAATGGGTATTTCAATGTAGCCCTGGCCAGCTTTGGGTTTCCAATCTTTCTGCCTCTCAAGCGCTAGGATTATAGCCCTGTCTCTCCAAGACAGGCGGAAGATATGCATTTAAAACAGGGTCTCTGATAATCAGCGCGTGAGACATGGTTGGCAACGTCTGGGGCTTAGGTGAGGGCTGACTGTCACCCCACCCCTCCAATCTACCATCTGGGATAGAAGGGAGCCCTTGGAACTGCAGAGGATGCAGGAGGGAGACAGACACAGCTTCGGGAGCCCCATAGGGGGAGCACACATATGTACTTCCTAAGCTCTAGGACCAAACCAGGGGCAACAGAGAGAGAGAGAGAGAGAGAGAGAGAGAGAGAGAGACAGAGACAGAGACAGAGAGAAACAGAGACAGAGAGAGACAGAGAGACAGAGAGAGACAGAGACAGAGAGAGACAGAGAGAGGAGAGAGAGAGACAGAAAGAGACAGAGACAGAGACAGAGAGAGACAGAGAGACAGAGACAGAGACAGAGAGAGACAGAGAGAGGAGAGAGAGAGACAGAAAGAGAGACAGAGAGAGACAGAGAGAGACAGAAAGAGAGAGAGAGAGAGGGTGTGTGTGTGTGTGTGTGTGTGTGTGTGTGTGTGTGTGTGTGTGACACCACAGCTATCTGAGGGGACACGGGGTATGTGGCCAAGGCTGCTCAAGGGAGACGGGGACACGTGCATGCACTTGACTGTTGATGATTTCAGCTCTGTCTGAAAACAGCGTTCCTGTAAGGGTTTATGGACAGTGGGATGGGCTGCTGGCTTGGGATCGCCCAGCTGCCATGATTTACACCCTGGCTCTAGTTCAGGGCGGATAATTTCCTCAAGACAAATCAAGCCAAAATCCCATTGCTCTTTCTAGGGTTCAGCTGGGAGTAAAGAGCCAATAGCTGGCCTAGGATAGAGTGGAGGGCAGATCGGCAGGGAGAGCTGGCAACGCGGACTGGAGTGAGGCTCTAGGTTCACGGCTTGACCTGAGCAGCGTGTCAGACGACTGTACAGCAATGGCAACCAGCTGTTCTCCCTGTTGGAGGAGCAGCCAAGAGGAAATGGCTGTCACTACAGCATGAGGAATGCAGGTCAGACGTAAGGATGGACATCCTGATGGTGACATGGAGCAGGCAGCAGGGACGGTGACCAGAGCAGAGAGTGGCTACTTCTCTCTGCAAGGGACAATTAGAGCATTGAACCCAATAGGGTCTTGGGTGTGACAGGGCAGTCGGGGAAGTGAATGGTTTGTTGTTCCCCAGCTCCAGACACAAGATACTCTGTCACTCTTGCCTTGGGAGAATCAGCTCCTTAGATTTGGGGGCCGAGGGGGAAGGGAGACAGGAAAAGGGCCTGTCACCTTGGTGCTGTCTGCCCCTCGTCCCCAACTAGGGACAGAAAGGCCCAGTGTGACCCAGCCTGGGGCCCGCCCAGGGCCAGGCACAGTGTGGCCTTTGTCCCCAGGCCACAGAGCCATCTGGGTCTGCCCCGTGCTGCTGGTGCCATGGGGTGACACCCAGCAGGGTGGCATGGGGAGGGCACAGGCCATAGCCAGCCTGCCCCTGCCTCCTGCCCAGGTAAGGCTCCTAGTCTCCTAGGTACACACCAGCTGCCAGCACTTCCTGTTGGTGTCACAGGGGGAGGAGGAGCCAGAGCGGGAGGAAAGAGAGGCTTCACTAAGGGCCACCGTACACTGTGACAAAGGCCACTCCTGAGGCCAGCCAGGAGCCAGTGGGAAGGGGAAGATGGTTCAGTCTGCTCCCACAGACACCGCAGGAAGGGACCCACAGACAGACACCGCAGGAAGGGACCACAGACACCGCAGGAAGGGACGACCTGCATAAATCCAGGCAGCAGGTTCCTGGTTGTCAAGTGCATGGCAGTGACCGCATTACTCCTCCCTTCCAGCTGAGGTCCTCCCTCCCCAGTCCTCCCCAGTCCTCCCCAGTCCTCCCCAGTCCTGTCCCGCCCCTGAGCCCTGGGCTGCAAATGTCCTTTCCCACCTCAGTCAACAGTCAGGCAAGCGCTGTGCCTTCTTCTGATGGGTTAGGAGATACACAGACAGGAAAACGGGCAGGGTTGTAGATGGTAACGAGTGCAACAGGGAAAACGGGAGAAAGGAGGGATAGGGGAAGAGGGATGAGTCCTAAAAGGGTGATCAGAGATGGCTCAATGGTTAAGAGCACTGGCTGCTCTTCCAGAGGTCCTGAGTTCAATTCCCAGCACCCACATGGCAGCTCACAACTAACTCCAGTTCTAGGGGATCCAACACCCTCACACAGATATACCTGTAGGTAACACACTGCTGCACATAAAATAGAAATAGATTATTAAAGTGAAGGGCTTCTTAAGAAGGCAAAGTAGTTCAGAGTAGAATGTAAGGGGAGCGGTGCGGGTGTGTGTGTGTGTGTGTGTGTGTGTGTGTGTGTGTGTGTGTGTGTGTGTGTGTGGTGTGTGTGAGTGTCAGTGTGTGTGTGAGTGTCTGTGTGTGTGTGTCTGTGTGAGTGTCGGTGTGTGTGAGTGTCAGTGTGTGTGTGAGTGTCTGTGTGTGTGTCTGTATGTGTGTGTGTGTGTGTGTGTCTGTCTGTGTGTGTGTGTCTGTGTGAGTGTCGGTGTGTGTGAGTGTCAGTGTGTGTGTGAGTGTCTGTGTGTGTGTCTGTATGTGTGTGTGTGTGTGTGTGTGTCTGTCTGTGTGTGTGTGTCTGTGTGAGTGTCGGTGTGTGTGAGTGTCAGTGTGTGTGTGTGTGTGAGTGGTCCTGGGAACTTAGGCTTGTGTGGAAAGACCAGGAGTTGGATGGAGCAGGTAAGGTTTTGACATCAGGTAACCTCTGAGCAGAGAGGCCTCTATCTAACCACACAGCCCCCCCCCCCACTGGTCCAGCAGGGAAGAGGGCAGGCACTGGGCTCCCTGGAAGAGTGGGAGTTGAAGGAGGCAGCTCAGACAGCTCTGCAGGTCACACAGGACAGGGCCAGAGCAAAGCAGGGGACAGGTCTTACTCCCCTCTTAGGTGGAAGCAAGCTCCACAAAGCAGCTCTGGCCCGCTATAGGGGTTGTGGTCCAGATGGAGGGTACACTTAGCCTGTTGACCCCAGCCCAGCACAACCTCGGATACCTATCTCTGTTCTGAGCTTGGAACCCTGGCCAGGAGAACATGGAGGCTGAGGAGGTTGGCAGAACACACAGGGCACTAGGAAGGAGCCGAGGGCGGGGGTGATAATCATTTCTTAACTTCAAAGGCCACCAGCCCTGAGAACCCATCAGCCAACTCCCCAGGTAGGCACTCCGGGGGCTCCCACCTGGACAGGACTCTGGGTCTCTTGGGTCTTTAGTTTTGTCAACCCCCACCCAGGACTGCTGGGTGCCCAGCCTCCATTGAGCCTGGCTTACTGCTTGTCCTTACACCAGGGCACTATGGTTCCCGTGTTTTGCTGGCACCAGACAGCAGGCACGTGTGGACACCAGCTCAGTTTGAGGCATTGAGGGGTTAGGCTGTTTGGGCGTCAGTCTCTGGGCCTATGGCCAGAGGCTGAAAGATATAAGCATGGGCTGCTGAAGCCCAAGAGGGTCTAACCCTCAGCCTCAAAGGCAGACCAACACCTAGAGGCCTGCTGACACCTCCGCTCCCCTGTCCTGTCCTTATCTCAGGCACCTAGTCACTGTGTGTGCCTTAGGGGAATTTCAAAGAATTAGAGGCAACAGCTGACCAAGTTTGCGGACGTCATAAGCAGGGCCTCAAACGCATTCACCTTCAGGGAAAGCTGTACTTCAGAGAGCTGGCAGAGCCCATCATCCTCTGCCCGCCCCCTGACCTTGCTGGAGGATGAGGCACAGGGAAGCTGGTGGCCTTGCTGCTTGGGGACACAGCAGCAGTCGGAACTCGCCTCACTGACACCCTGGCCCAGCTGGATGAGAAACGCCCAGGGTCTGGGTCTTTCAGGGTGGCCAGAGCTGAGGACAGGCCTGCAGTCACCATGCCAGGGAACAGATGTCGCGGACAGTGACTGAGCTCAGAGAACATTCCTACAGATTCTGGGATGCAGGAAGCAGAAGGCCTTCTGGGGACAAGCTGGGCAAAACTTCCTAGAGGAAGCCAGGTCGGGAGGCTAAGTGTTAGGCTCTGGGCCTGCAGCATCTTTTGTCTGGCTTTGGAGGGTACACTTAGCTCGGTGGTCAAATGTGCACAGCACCTCATTCTGACCAGAAAGATCCTACGGTGAGAGCCCCGTGCTGTGAGCCCTCCTAGTCTGGGTCAAGGAATGTACACACACTGGCAGTGTGATCGGGAAGGTTCCCACCCTGTGTCCCGGTCTTGCCTGAAAGCAGAGGTAATTTCTAGCCTTTAATCCAACCGCGATGGGCACCCGTGCTCCACCTCAGCGTATTTCCAATATGACACGCTGAAAGTCCCTCGGGTGAGCACACACGGGACGGCACACACACTCAAGGTCTAGCACACGGGACTCCGCTGCCTGGGACTCCTCTTTTGTTTTGGAGACAGTCTCTCTATGTAGTCCTGGAGTTCATTATGTAGACTAGGCTGGCCTCAAACTCACAGAGATCCTCCTGCCTCTGCCTCCCTAGGGCTGGGATCGAAGGCGTGCACCCCCACATGCAGCCCTCAGGCCTTCTTGACAGCTCTCAACCCTTCCAGAAGGGTCCCGTTCGGTTGACCACCCTTGCCACACTCACAACCCACTGCTCTGCACACAGCACCCTTCTGGAATGTCCTTCCTCACTTCCTGCCGAGTTGCCACCTCCTGGGGAAGCTATATACATGAGCACACCTCCTCCCTCCAGGTGAAGTCCTGCTGACATCGAGCCCCCTACACACACACAGAGCCAGGTCTGATGTCGTTCAGGGAAGGCCTCCTTTGCTCAGTTTCCCTGTCACCTTGCACACAGCAGTGTGCCTAGATACATACGGCAGGTCCTCAGAAGGAATACACAAGTGACTGAGCTCCCAAGTCCCCGCAGCTTCAAGCGTCTTTCCTCTTAGACATACACAAACATTAGACTCCTCAAGGACAAATATGGTACCTCAGTCACTTGTGAGCTCCAAGACCCTCTGCCACATGTAGTCCAGGGCTGGTGTCCTCCCTACCTCTTTCAGGCAGCCAGAGATCAGCTTCTAGATTTATGTTCCCCTTATGCAGCCCCCAACACTGGACTCTCTTCCTTGGCTCTCTTTGGCTTGACAGGGAACTGGATCGCGGTGACAGGTGGGCCAGGGACCAGACCCAGGTCAAGTATGACCTCTCCCCCCAGTGCGGCTGACATCTCCTCCAGGCTGGGACTCTGGGGTTTCCAACCATATCATTCGGGCACACGGGGCAGAGCACCTGACTGGGACTGGGGATGATGGTGGTTGCTTGCCTGTGTATAGACAAGGGCTGGGTCTGACTCATCACACCCCCAAAGCCACCAGTGAGCACGCAAAGGCTGGGCTCAGGGCTTCTATTATGCCCTAACCCTCCTCATCTGCATCAGCGGTAGTGAGTGGCAGTGGCGATGGGAGTCTGGGGCAGAAGGGACAGCTTCCTGGCCGGTAGAAATTCTCACAGGAAGTCACACAGCGTTGGATTCGGAGGCATTCCAATGAGGGCGGACAGTGAAAAGAACCAAATGCTTCTGGCTACTTCCAGGGCTGTGGGGTGGGGCTGGTGCTGTCCTGGGTCTCTTCTCAGACATCACTTACAGGCAGGCTATGCCAGACGCTCACAGGGCAGGGTTCCATTAGGCTCAGACCTGGCTCCAATCCCTACTCCTAGCCATCCATGTAGATGCCACATCAACCCTCCTGACGTCCCCTCTGTCCCCTCTGCTCCTTGGAGCTCGGGCATCTCTGCACATATAGAACCCAAAAGCTTTTTCTTTTAAGGAAGGGATGGTTAAGGTCTGCCTGTAATTTTCTAGGACGTTCTGGGATTTCCCAGTGATGAGTTAGGACAAGCTGCCTTTTCTCCGCTGTCAGCTCTGGGCCTGGTAGACAGAACAAACCATCTATCTGGGCAGACAAGGCCTTCCTCAGTCTTTCCCTTGGCAAAACTACACCCAAACTCAACAACAGTGCCACTACCCTGAGAAGCAGTCAATACATAACCACACCATGACCGGGAGTAGGAAGAGGGCAGACCCAGCCTCCATCTCCTATCTCCTCTGCTCCCACCGAGAGCACTCTTCATCCGCTGCTGTTTCTCTTGATCCTGAGTCTTAAAGATGGCCACACAGATGCCCTCCCCCACCCCCTCCCCCTGAATCTGTGACCCAGCAATCCCAAAGGAAGAGAAGTCTGTCTGAAAAGGCACGTCACTCTCAGCACCCAGAAAATGTGACAGCCAAGTATCCAGGGCACATGTGTGGATTTTAAAATTGGGACTGCTATCCAAATGTTAAGAAGAAAATTTTGTCCTTTATGCCATGCATGAACCAAGTGGATACATTTTTTTTTTTTCAGTGCAACAAGACAAGACACGGACACAAACAGCAAGCTGCTCCTATAGACATGGGCGGTAGAATAATGGCTACCAGGGTCTGGGGCGGAGAGATGGCAAGAGAAGGGAGAGCCAGTGGGGCAGAGTTGGAGGGAGGCGGGGGAGGGGGTGGGGGGATGGGGCAGTGGGGGATGGGTAAGCACACCCTGCTGTTGTGCATCGGATGGAGACTAGAACTAGCCGGGAAAGACCCTGAGAGCATCGCAAAGTAATGATAATGCCCAGATTTGATCACTATGCAGTGGAAGTATGTAACGAAACGCCACACTGTGTCCTCAAAATATACCTAATTCAGGGCAATCAAAAATAAATCTGTGCATTTTTTTTCTAATCCAAATTCTTCAGCCTTATCTAGAGTTTTCTTTAAATCCTAGAGGAACAGCTCTGCGTCCCCGTCCCTCCCTCCACATCTGCAGACACAGCCACCACCTTCACAACAAACAGCAGAAATACAGGACATCAAGTTCAGGCCCTTTCTGTTTCCTTGGTAGGCCATCACATCTCGTGTTTAGCACAGAACGCTAGTGTCCCGAGGGACCTCAGAGTTCCACAGGCAGGAGTGTGTATATAAGGGAACTTCCTGGCTTCTTTTAACCACAGTTAAACCACCCCCACCAGGCTGGCCCACACTGACCCCTAGCCACATTCTGGTGGGTCACTGTCTCCTAATGTCCCTTGTTCCCATCAGAGTGGCTGGTCTGAAACAACAGTGTGTCATCCCACAAACGCCACCAGGCTCTACTGATGAGCCCGGGCTTTGCGGAATTATGCCGCCCTCTCTCCTTGAACGCCACACGGCACCCCCCCCCCCGACCTCAGGACTGTCCCAGGTGACCACCCTGACCTGGACCCATTCCCCGCTCCTCCATGCCTCCTCCAGAAAGCCTCTGGGTGGCCCGGGCTGCTTCACTGTAACTATGGTGGTCAGTGTCACTCACCAGGCAGGGCACAGCCCCTCCAGGCTCCCTTCTACTTCCTGCCTTCACAAGCGCTCTGGGCCCTCTCCCTTGCTTTGTGCTGCTTGGTCTCAAAGACAACTCAGCCTCCTGGGTCCTCCAGCATTTCTTCTTCCCCCACCCCGCCCCCTCCATGTCTAGTGAACTCACTTCCTCACCTGTCCCTGAATGACCGCACTCACCAACTTCCCTCTTTGGCCCTTTGCTCTTCCCCTCTACAATAGGTTTCCTGGGTGATCTCATCCTCTCCTGGGGTGGAAACCACAAACCCCCCCCCCGTGCTGGTGACTCTCAGCCCCACAGCTCCTGCCCCCCCAAACCCTGGGCCTCCGCATGCAAGGGCCGGCTATCTACCAGGAACTGTCTCCCATGAGTCTATTTGAGAGGCGTTTTCAGGTAAGAAGGGCAGCTGTGTACAAACCTGCAGAAAGCTGCAAGTCAGGGTACAGACACGCCGCTCCCACATGTACATATAAACACCATGGTGGCAGATGTAACGCAGGCAATTGGTCAAAGTGCCATCAGCTGTCACCTGGGTTCAGAGTTGTGGGTGGTTATCATTGCCCCTCGTGTGCATCTGCTAATGTTTCCTCACTGAGCGCTTACCGCTTACCTAGTAAGAAAACAGCAATACCTCTTTGTAAATAAAAAGTATTTTTAGCTTGAGATGCCAGAGTGATTTAGTGCAAGGCCTGAAGAACAGCATGATGACTCTGAGCGAGGGGCCAGCAAGCTTTTCCTGTAAAAGTCAGCCAGCCACTATCCCCAGGCTTGTCGGCTCTGAGGTCTGCTGTAGCCATGCAAGCCTTGTGAAGGATGAGTGCCTTGTGTTTCAGGAAACTATTACTTAAAGACACTAAGACTCCATTTTACAAATCAAGTGCCATAAAATATTGTTCTCTTCTTTTGAATTTTTCCAGGCCGCTGTACATACATACATACATACATATCTTAGGCCTGAAATGGTGTGTATACCTATCATTCTAGTACTCATGGATGAGGGACAGGAGAATTACCACAAGTCTGAGGCCAACCTGGTCTACACAGCAAGTTCCAGGTCAGCCAGGGCTACATAGCAAGACACTGTCTTTGACAAGTCAAAACAGGCCTACAGACATAGTTCAGTGGGCAAAGTTCTTGTCTGGCACGCATGAGGCCCTGGGTTCAATCCCAGTACTCCATAAATTATAAATGGCAGCGCATGCAAAGAGAAAGGAGAATTAGAATCTCAAGTTGCCCTCAGCGATATGGGGAGTTCTAGGCCAGCATGGGGGATTCATAAGGCCTTGACTCAGAAAATAAAGAATAAAAGCCATTCTTAGCTCTTAGAGCATTCAAAAGCAGGTGAGATTTGAAAGGGGCCACCCAGCTCGCAGCCCCTGCCCTTGAGTATTCAGTGCCTAGGAAGTGCTTGATTCCTGAACCCACTTCTTTGGTAATACTTTTGTCCTTCTGCCTAACTGGAGGGTGAGTCCTCGTCCAGTTTCCTTGCCCCTGTGACCCATGGCAAGGACTGGGTACCCAGACCTCAGTGGAGAGAAGTTTCTGGGCTGTGAAGTTTGGAGGGTCGCAAGGCTAAGGCCTCATAACACAGCTCACCGGCAAAAGATGACAGCACATCAGATGTGGAGCCTGATGGGGCGTAGAAATCCCTGGCCTGTGTTTCTATGTCTCAAGCACAATAGTTATCTGTCCAAGACTCGTCACAGTGACAGAGCAGAGCTGAGCCCAGGAGTGAGCTTGTGACATAAACGTCAATGTCTTTTCTGCTCCCCACAGCTCCTGGGTACCACTGTCAAGGAAGCTAGCACCACCCTCTGTCTGCCTTGCTTAGCCGTGAAGCTTCAGAAGAGAACACCACATCTAGCTCAAATGCAACTCAGACCAGGGGTGGGCGCTGTGACCTCCTGGCTGGCCGTACCTAGTCTGGAGACCCCGCCCTCCACCCACACACACACCGGCTTCCAGGAGTGAATCCCACCAGCACATGGGAAGGACCGCTATGTCCCCTAGGTCTGTTCACCCTGCCAGACCTTCCTTTGCTGGGTGGCTGGCACCAGGGAAAAGAAGGGACTCCCCAGACAGAAGAGGGAGTGATGTAAAGTGTGTAGGCAGAGATCCGTGGGAGCTCTCAGGATTTCCCGTGATAACTAGAGCAGGTGCTCCCAGTGAGGCAATGAACACTGGCAGAGAAGGCCCTGTCCACTTCGGGGGCTGGGCCTTGTGTCCCTACCACAGAGGTCCTGCCTTTAGAAAAGATTCGGGTGCAAGCCCAGCAACTCCATACGCCCATCACCCCGCAGTAATGGCATCAGGTAAGTCGAGAAGCCGGGGCACAGGGAACCCTCACTACAATCCTCACAACCACACAAACCCCTGTACATCAGGAGGCTGAAGCTGTGGGTAGCAGGCTGCTCGCCCAAAGGCAGCCAGCCACTGAGCGGCAGGGGTGGCTCTTATACCAAGGCACCGGTGGCCAACAAGAGACACGCATGCAAACAGTGGATGAACCGTCCGGATCATTCTCCCACTTCACCTGTCTCCAGGTGAGGGAGGTGGGGAGAGGGAGGACAGGGGTTCAAATCTCCAGCATCTACGGAAAAGGCACACACAGCAGACCAGGCTAGCAACCCCATTATCAGGCAGCAGAGACAGGTGAATGGAAACACCGGTGGCTGGCTGTTGTTGAGGTTTTTGTTTGTTTGTTTTTGGGGGTTTTTTTGTCCACTCATCAACAGTTGGCTAGTCAACCTGACCATGATGGTGAGCTCCAAGCTGACATCAGTCTCTGGCCCAAACACACACACATTTGTTTTTGTTTTTAAAGAAGGGTCACCTTGGCATGGACCCTTTAGTCCCAGCATTTGGGAGGCAGCGGCAGGCCTGTCTGTGTGGGTTTGAGGCCAGTCTGGTCTACAGAGTGAGTCTGAGGATATGTAGAGACCCTGTCTCAAAAGGGGGATTCAGTATTTACAGGGTATACATAGGCAGGAAGAGGGTGTGTATCTCCCTCCACGGTCCCTTCCAGGGTTTGGGACAATACCTTCCATGGCAGGGTGTCCTGACTTACCAGGGTCCTGCTTGCTGTCATAGCTTTGTGACCCTTTTCAGTTCAGAGACAAACCTCAGACCTGCCTCCCAAAGCCACCTCCTCAGCTGACAGGGCCTTGGGGACATCAGGAGTGGATATGTCCTGCAGGCAGTAGGTTAGACTGAAATGGGCCACATCCTGCCTCTGTCCCCGAACTAGCTTGTGGCACAGTGGTAGGGGCACAGGTAGGCTTGGCCACCAGCCCTAGAGTGATCTTGGGCCTCTGGCCACCTGAGAGATGCAGTGTATGCACGCGCGAGTGTGCGTGCGTGCGTGTGCGTGCATGCGTGTGTGTGCTCGCGTGTGCTCGCATGCGTGTGTGTGCATGTGCATGTGTGCATGCGTGTGTGTGCTCGCGTGTGCTCGTGTGCGTGTGTGCGCACACATGCGTGTGTGCAGGTACCCATAAACACATGCCTCTGCGGGAGCCAGGGCTAGCCTTGGTGTGTTCCTACCCTCTAAGAAGGGAAAGTACCTGCTCAGCAGCAAGTGCCTGCTGAGCGAAGGTGAAGGGTCCAGGGAAGGAGACAGAAGGGGTTACTGGGGGACACAGGGCCCAGGCAAAGAAATGTGACTGATTCCCAAAGAGTGAAGCTAAGCAGGTAAGTCTGGAACTCAGCCAGCCAGTAGAGCAGAACAGGGACTGCAAATAATTAAGTACCAGGAAAGGGTCCTCTCCCCAGGAGCAGGGCCCTGCTAAAGGGCTGCAGTCTGGCAGTTACGTGCCTACCCGACCCACGGGCCTAGCACAGAGTGCTGGCCCTTCCTGGTATGTTTCCACCGAACTCTCTTATAGAGAACCCTCTTTTCCAACCTAAAAGGGCAAAGCGTCTAGCTAAGGCCTTGGCTCAGCGGGCCCTCGTGGCCTTCTGCCCCAGAGTCAGCCCCAGGGCAGCACTGAGAAGTTGCCTTTCCCGGTCCTCACCACACCGCCACCTCCCTTCCCCGTGTTATCTCACAGTTCACTTGACAGACGCCCCTCTGCACACAGGAGTTTGTTGGGAGTCGCAGAACAGTGTGGGCTCCAGTAATGGCTTAGGCTTGGCCATCCTTCTTCCCCTTCAGGTCCCAAACTCAGTCAGGGAAGGCAAGAAGGAATCCGAGGAGGAGGAAAAGGAAGAGGGATAGAAGGGGAGGCGAGAGTCAGAAGACGCAAGCGGGGCCCCAGGTGCAGGATGGAGTAACTCACAGAAAACACACGGTCTGTAGAGAAACGCAGCCCCATTCCCTCTGGATCCCAGGGCAGTGATTTCCCCTTCCCGGCACAACCCCAGTCCCGGAATCTACTTGCTTCTCAGATCTTGTCCCTCTGATAAAGCCCCGGTTCTGCCTGGCACAGGACAGGGGGCAGGGGAGCTTGGTCACGGAGAGAAAACTACCCCAATCCTTCCACCACAGACTGAGCCCTGCCCAAGTGGCGCATGGGTGGAGGGCAGGCTTGGGGTCAGCAAAAGTAGACTGATCACACCTCTACATCGCCTCGGGCACGTTCATCCCAAGGGCTGTTCCCTGGCTAATGGAATGGTGATAATGAGATTACAGTGACACCTTGCTGGGCCACAGCAGCTCGGCTGGAGAAAAGGAACCCTCTCTCTGGGTCTTTCACGATGCAGCCCAAGCTGCCTGCCTGTTGGCCGAGCTGCCTGTTGGCCGCCCAAGGCACGGCAAAGACAAGAGTTCTCTAGGATGCAAAGATTTGGCTCCCCTAGCGCCCCCACTTCCACCTCACTGCGCGCTGTATGTTTATGCTGAATCTCACATCTCACGTGGTGGGGGCCCGCTGGTGGTGAATCACAGGCCTCAGGCCACAAACCACAGCTGGGCAGGCTGGGGAAGGTTGCTAAGGTCTGAGCTGGGGTGGGAAGGGCGGGCAGACAGCAGCAGCCCGAATGCAAAAGGTTCTGAGCACCGCCCCTATTCCACAGTTCTACCCCCTGCTCCCATGAAAGGCTTAGGGAGAAATCAATGAGGTCATTGGGACCTGGAGGGGTGCAGACCCCACAAGGCCTGCAGAAGCCACAGAGGTCTATCCCGCAAAAGGGTGGCGCAGGGCCTCTGACCCACCCCATTTTTAGAGTCCTGTTTGTGTCGTCTGAAAACATAGCAGTCAAGCTACGACTTCCGAGCCCAGGTCTTCTGAGCCCAAACCATCCAGCCTTTCCCACACTGTATCAGCCGCTGTCCAGAGCTCACGAAGAGAGGAGGGTCATGGCCTCACTGGACTTCCCCAAGAGAGAACCGTTCCCTAGCGACCCCAGGCACCTCGCAGCCAACGCAGGGAGCTGCAGGGAGCTACCGGGAGCTACCGGCTTCACCTGTTCTCGGTTTTCCCCAGGTCTCTGGCCTACCACCCACGGCCTTTGGTGTTGGAAAGTTCACTAAAACCCAGAAAGCCCTTCATGGAGGCAATCTGGCCCTACGCTCCTGGGTCCCTTCGTTATCCGGGACTCCTGACCCTTGTCCTTCCCATAAGGAAGACACTCAGCGTCTGGCTTGCGCCCGGGGGAGAACTTTTGCTTTTGTAGGGTGCCGACGGAGCCGAGGGCCAAAGGGAGTCCCCGGTCGAGAGTCCCCGCGGGGCACGCTTTCTGCCTCAGCACCTGGAACTTGGGAGTGGCTCTCCCAGGGCATCCCCCAAAACACAAGTGCGCCCGGCTCTCGCCCATCGCCCACGGCAGCTCGGGGATTTTGATCGAACCTCTCTGTCCAGCGCAAAGGCAGGCGGCCCCTTTAAGGGCCGCCCCGCTTACCTTTGCTCAGCTTGCCCGGCGCGGTGCCCCTCTCCGGCCGCCGCCGACTCCGCGCGTGTCCCGGTCGCCGCGAGCCTGCTCCCGCCTGCCCGCCGCCCGCCGCGCTGCCAAGGCTGGGTGCGCTGCCCCGCGCCCTGCCGGGGTCCCTGCTCGGGACCCTGGCTCTTCCCGGCTCTGGAAAGGTGAGCGGTTCCCCCCTAAAGAAGCTGCAACCTGAGCAGCGGGAGGAGGGAGAAGGGAGGGGTGCAGGAAGGTGGGGAGGAGGAGGAGGAGGAGGGCGAGGAGGAGGAGGAAGGCGAAAGCCCGGCCCCAGCCAGAGTTTTTCACGTGTACAAGTTGACTCCGCCCTTGTCCGGACCGGCCCTGCCCACAGCCGCTGCCAATCCCCTGGTCTCCCTCTGTCCTTGTGGCCACGACTTACTCCCACTCTGAGAACTAGGGCCGGCGCTTCTTCCTATTCCCTTCCCAAGCTGGTCCTGAGTAACAGGGTGAGACCCTCTGGCCTGGACTGCACTGGGACGGGTCTCTAAAGGCCCCCACCCCGTCTGCTGAGTCCCTCCCCCCCCCCCCCCGTGCCTAGCACCTAAGAGCTAATGTGCAAGCATAGAGCATTGCCATCGCTTCAGAAGTGTAAGATTGTCACTTCTCTGCTAATGGCTCTGTTAACACCCCCCACCCCCACCCCAGCTCTGTCTGCTTCTCCATGCGTGGCCTGGGGGAAGACTTTCTTCCCACACAGAATTCCACTTCCATTGTGAAGACAAACTCCATCCTTTCGGCCAACTGGAGTCGGCTGAGAAGATTTGCAGACAGCCAGTGCTAATTCAGTTCTCGTTGTACATAAGGGGAAACTGAGTCTCAGAAAGGAGACTGAAGAGGCCCAAAGTCCTACGAGGAACTCACAGGGAGTCAGGATTAGAGCAGGTCAATGGTCATTCTGCCCACACCATCTAACAATTGCCCCCCCACACACACACACACACACGCACGGGGGGGGGCGGCGGGGGGAGGGTGCTGGAGAGATGGTTCAACAGTTAAGGAGAGCATTGGCTGCTCTTGCAAAGGAACCCAGGTTCAGTCCCAAGTGCCCATATGACAGCTCACAACTGTCTGTAGCTCCTGCCCTGGGCCATCTGACACCTTCTTCTGGTTTCCATGGCACCAGAACATTTGTGGTGCACACACATAGATTGCAGGTAAAGCACACATATACAAAGCTAAAAGTAAATCTTTTTCAAAAGCACACACAACAGCAGAAAGTTGGGGTGTCCTCATGCAGGGTCCCTCCTGTCTTACTTCCTGTGCTCTCAGGAGACTGCATCAAGGAGGCCTATGTCCTAGTAGGCATGGCTTCTACAGTCTGGGTGTCCTGGAGGCAGATGCTTTGAATCTGGCTCGAGGGGAGTGTGATGTTGGGAGTAGGACAGTTTTCTAAAAGACGTGGGCCTGAGGTCATCACCACAGCTGGAGACAGGAGGAAGAAGAAAGGCACTGGGCCTAGGCATAAGAGGAGTAACCTGACATCCCCCAAGGGGCCTCTCAACTCTTTTGTACCTGATTTCTCTACCAGCGCATGTAGATTTTTCTGGGCTACTACAAGCTGCAGGGCTGCAAAGAGTAGTTGCAGCCGGTGCCTCTGGGTTTGGGGCAGAGGATACAACCTGCCCTGCTCCATGACTAAATAAGAATAATAGGTTGAGGCACAGGCCTGTAAACCCAGCACAAAGGAGGGAAAGGCAGATCAACCTGGGCCCCAGAGTGAGTACCAGGCCAGCCAAGGCTGCACAGTGAGAAGATGAGGAGGAAGAGAGCGAGGAGGAGAATTATAACTGGGAGCAGGGAGGCAATGTCAAGTCCGGGGAGGGCTGGACTATGGCTAAGAATCTAGAGGATTAGAGATAATGGGGCCAAAGGGTAGAGTTTCAGAGAGCCAGGGGGTAAGGTTAAAGGATCTCAACAGTTTCTGAATATTTTCTGCACGTCAAGCAGTAGCCAGGCCTCTGAGCACAGAGGATAAATGAAACCCAACCCCTACCCTCCCAGAGCCGTGGGGAAGGGAAGCAAGGATGGGAAAGTCTGGTTTCTGTTGCTGTATCAAGTCTGGGTAGCCAATTATAAAGGTGAGAGAGAGGGAGGGAGGGAGGGAGAGAGAGAGGGAGGGAGGGAGGGAGGGAGGGAGGGAGGGAGGGAGGGAGGGAGGGAGGGGAAGAGGGAAGATAGGAGGGAGGGAGGGAGGGAGGGAGGGAAAGGAGGGAGGGAAGGAAGAAGGGAGGGAAAGAATGAGGGAGGGGATGGGGGAGAAAGAGAATGAGGGAGGAGGGAGGGGATGGGGAGAAAGAGAGAATGAGGGAGGGAGGAGGGAGGTGATGGGGGAGACAGGGAGCACAAGCATGGTTTGGGGGGAAATGAGTTGCTTTCTGAACTATGGCAGCGCAGTTGGCAGGGCTGGGCGCAGGCAGAAGACTGAAGTCACTCATCTCAGGGCTTGGAAAGGGGAAAAGAACAGGGCTGGGCACCTCTGTCCCCTCAGGAGCCCATGTTTAAGCCACCAAGCCCCACAGTGTGGCCACAGGATGGCAACTGGGCCTTCAGAACATGGCCCATTGTGACACTACTGCAGCCCAGAGGTCAGTGCTGCTGGCCCAGGGACAGTCCCTGAGCTTCGGCGGAGCTGAGGGTCCCTGGAAGGGAAGTTGGGAGGGAAGGAGGGCCATTGTGTTTTCCAGCGGGTGATGGTAGGACCTAGGATGACATGGAGCAGCACAGAGCATGTCAGGAAAGAGACTCGCCAGGTCCCCTTAGCGCACTCCAGCGGCCGAGTGGAAGGCTGTTGGAGGGGACAAAGCCAGAGACGGAAATCCCTGGCCAATCCTAGTCTTACACTGTGGCAGCCTTGACAATGGAGTGAGGGGACCTGATTTTGAGAAATGGCTAGAACATTCACAGAACTGAGCGTCTGTTTGTACCACAAGATCAAAGAGAGTTAAGTCAAGGTTGGGGCGGCAGTGTGATAGGCTGGGCCTCATTAAGTGTGCCTTCATACCCAGCCTGCCCTTGTATCCCTGAGATCTTGGGCAAGAGACCCAACCTTTCTGAGCCCACTTTTGCAATGTACAGGACAAAGACACTGAAGTCGGTCTTGTGTGGGTGAGCATATCAGAGATCATGCATGCTAACAGCCTAGCCCGGGGCTTGACTCATGAGCCCTCAATAAGCAGTAGAGATGATTACTGTCATTTGTCCACCCAACAAACATTTATGAAGCACTGGGTCCTTGGGCTCAGCCCCTGTTCTCATGCGGCTCGCTGTCCACTGGGAGAGAGGTGTGCTGAGGAACTGTCCCCTGGCAAGGAAACGTTGGAGGGGGCAGAGGGCAGAAGCATTAATTCTGCCCCAGCATAACTTGCTTTACAGAGAGCAGATCAGAGTATAAACAATATAGGGCCAGCTACCTGGCCTAAGACTGTCCAAATCATCTCCATTTGGGAGCTGCATTCAGAAGTTTGAAATCACCCCCTTTAATGGCATTGTTTTAGAGAGGCTCATGGCTACAGTCCCAGCTCCTCAGGAGACTGAGGCATAAGGGTTAAAAGTCCAAGGCTGGCTGGTCTTCAGGTGATCCAGTCAGGGTATCTAAATAATACAAAGGACTAGGGGTATAACTCAATGGCAGAGTGTTTGCATAGCGGGTGCAAGGCTCTTAGGTTCGATTCCCAGTACCAATAATAAAAATGGTAATTTTTTTTTTTTTAAATAGAGGCATTGTCATAGCTGGGTGTGGTGGCACATTGGGGATGCTGAGGCAAGAGGATAACGGGCTGGAGGCTAGCCTGAACTACATAGTGAGATCTTGTCTCCAGAAAACCTAAGTGAAGGCATCAGTGTGTACAGGTGGGTGTCTATGTGGAGCCCAGAGAATGACACATAACACGTCAACAGTCCCAGAAAGAGCCACGGGAAGAAGGGTTAGCTAGGTAGGAGTGAAGGTCTGATATGGGCAGGGTTCCAGCTAGGCCGTGACTATGCAGTGGGCATTTCACGGCCATCCAGGCGTATGAACTGATATGTGGATCTTGAGCCATCTCCACCTGCTCCCCATCTGTGTCCTTCCAAATCTTCCTTCCAGACCTTTGGGTGTCCCTTTTGGGTGCCCATTTTCTTGCGCACGTCTCTCCAGACTGTCGGTGGTTACAATAGAACCTGGAGCCTCCCTCTAAGGTGGGGGTGTCCATTCTGCTAGCCTCGGGCTGTAAAACCCCATAGCCTGTGTGACCTTGGCCTGTTCTAGCTCTGGCTTGTCTTCTGTCTCTACAGGGGATAGTAACATGGAGTTGCTGTGATCCAGAGAGATGAAAGCTTGGTACCCCACAGCCCACAATATCCCTTCCCTTCTCCATAGTCCTTTTGCCTTGCTCCTTGCAGAGGATCAGGCACCAGGCTCTCATCCCAGCAGCCCCACTCTTGGGGTCTTCAGCATCCCCTTCCTTTCCTCTGGGGAGCTTGGAATACCCCGTGGGAGGCTGGGGTTGTCCTTCTAGCAGACCTGAGCAGCACAGGGTGGGAGCAGACCAACTCCTCCCTCTCTGTGCGGAGCAACATGCCACTGCAGATAGGATGGCATCCTGAGGTGCCTGGGGGATATGTGGGGGATCCGGAAACCGCTCTCCCTCACAGACTGTGTGGGCAGCACATTTGAATAATTTCTGTAAACCCAAAGTTCAAGCTTGCTCCACTTTCTTTCCCCAGAAGGCTCACAGCATCCAGCAGGATGAGCTTGGCCAGCTGTGAAGCCCTTCTGGTGCACACACACACACACACACACACACACACACACACACACACACACACACAGGTGGGTGGCTTTCAGAGGCACTGCAGGGACCCTTGGAAGGCTGGAGACCTTTCATGATGATGCAGCGGTTTCTCTGTTTATTCAGGCCTCAGTCTTAGTTTTCCCTGTCAGTAGAATAGCACAGTATGGACTCAGTTTTTCCCTTCAGCAGAATGGCACAGTATGGACTCAGTTTTCCCCTTCAGCAGAATGGCACAGTATGGACTCAGTTTTTCCCTTCAGCAGAATGGCACAGTATGGACTCAGTTTTTCCCTTCAGCAGAATGGCACAGTATGGACTCAGTTTTCCCCTTCAGCAGAATGGCACAGTATGGACTCAGTTTTTCCCTTCAGCAGAATGGCACAGTATGGACTCAGTTTTTCCCTTCAGCAGAATGGCACAGTATGGACTCAGTTTTCCCCTTCAGCAGAATGGCACAGTATGGACTCAGTTTTCCCCTTCAGCAGAATGGCACAGTATGGACTCAGTTTTTCCCTTCAGCAGAATGGCACAGTATGGATGCCCATACCTTGGGGCATCAGGATTTAAAGAGGGCATGACTCTCATAGGCTGGGTGAGCTGCAAAGCCATCTGCTTGAGACCTGGGAGTCCAGTGAAGGTTTCAGAAGCAGGAAATGACAGAGAGACTTACTCTAAGAGCAGGTATGGCATGGGCAGAGAGGACAGAGAGGGACTTTAGAGACCTGAGAACAGACGGACCTGCCTCAGCCCAAGTGGCCGCAGATCTAATTATCAGTGGGGACAATAGGATGGGGCTGGACAGAGCCTGTGTTAATCCACAGCCATTGTTTTCCAGTGATGTATAGAGTAGGGAATCATTTGCAGGGGGGGAAAGTCATTCCAGTGTGATTTCAGCTGAGTTCAGGATTTTTGGTTTTATCAACGTACCAGGTGTCTGGGTGTCTCACCTGCCTTCCCCATTGTGCTAAATGCCCAGGCATGTGTGTGTTCATACACACACACACACACACACAGAGAGAGAGAGAGAGAGAGAGAGAGAGAGAGGGGGGGGGAGCCTTTGCATAACTACTTTAGACTTCATCAGAATGATAGCTTCATCCCCACAGGGCTTTAAGACAGGCTAGACACACCTGTCTTGTTGACCCTGGCAGTCACCAAATTAGAACCCCACCCCTGCATTCAGCAGTAGTCCCAACACTTACCACACATAAGAGTATGTTCTCTCTCCCTCTCCAGATTGATGCATTGCCATGGCAACAAAGCCATCCCACAGAGCCTGAGTAAATGGGAAGGTGTCCCTTAGCAACAAGACTGGAGCAGTGGTTGGTGAAGATGCTGGTGAGGCTGGCAGGGCAGACAGCCCACTGAGAGGACCTCCCAGCAGGGTCCAGACGATTCTTGGAGCTGGGTCCGGGGCTTGTTCATTCCTGGAATAGGGTTGGAGATCTGTCCCCGTCCCTGTGTGACAGCATGGACTCAGGGCATACCGTTGCTTTCCAACTAATCAATGAGGATGGAAGCGATCGATTTTCTTCAGAGAAAACTTTTGGGCACACGAGTTGATTGATTGCTAGGAAGACCTAAGCCAAGCCCTAAAACTCATCGTGTAAGTTCAGTGGGGAGCTGGCCTCAAGCCCCGTGGGACACATCTGCTCGGTTGTCTACTCTGTGAGGAAGCCGCGTATTGTTTCAGATGTGGTCAGGCAGACTGTGAGAACATCCTGGTGAAAAAGTGAGAGTGTTGGGTGGGTCAGGAGAGGGGAGACGGAAGAGGCCGGAGAAGCCGGAACCCACGGACTGCGCTTGGAAACTGTCTCCCGACGCTCACCTCTGAGGACTCTCGCTTCAGTTGGCCACCAGAGACAACTCCAAACAGCTCTTACAGCGGGCTCCTCTGCTCAGCAAGTTCCCAGGAGTCCCCCATAGTGGCTTGGAGTCACCGAGTTTATCTTTGGAATCTAATGACCCTCTTGCCAAAATAAAACCCACGTATGCACAGCCTTTTCATCTTCAGGGGCTGTGGGCCTCTTCAAACTCAAGGAGGGGCTTTGTCATAGAGGCATGACACGCAGGTCCTTTGTGACCTGGCCGTGCCTTCCTCATCAACTCACCTTGACTTTCTCCCTTTTACCTATGTCCAGTCACATCAAATTACACTCGCCTCTGTCATTCTCGTGCTTCCCATATATTCCTGCCCACTAGAGAGGCTTTGCTCCCTGACCTCCAGCCTAGTCAGCTATTCGTCCCTCAAAACCCAGCTCAGTTGCTGTCTGTTGACACACCTGCTGCTGTGCAGACAGGCTTGGTCTCTTCTCAGCCTGGAGCACAGCCTTCTACATAGAGTTCTCATCGTGTATCTTTCCAGCATAGGGTGCCCATGTCCATTTCACTGGCTTGTGAACTGCTTAAGACCGGACACTTAGACTGGTGCAGAGCAACAGGGATTCTCCAGGGCCTGGAGAACCAAGATGGTGTCACCGGAGAACAGGTACTAACAGGAGAAGGGGGGGGAGGGGGCAAACAGGAAGGCAGGACAGGGGCGCTAAGGAGGGAGCCAAGAGGAGGGAAGGTAGTGAGGGGCCCTAGGAGGAGCTGCAGATCCAGGCTGTCAGTGGCCACGGGGTTGCATTGCACTTGACAATTTGGAAGCCTTAGGTACGTGGCCTGCTGTCTTGGTTTGCCCAGACATGCCCAGTCCTGGCATGAGATGGCCTTCATCACCTGATTGCTGACCTCTCCCAGGGCAGGTCTGGAGTTAGGGGCAGGCCAGACGCCTGAGTGCTAGTCCAAGAGGTGAATGGAGGGCAGGGAAGGAAGACTGAGGGTACTGTGGATGCTAAGTCACTGGTACCCAAAGGAGGAGGAGCCTGACACTGTGCCAGCCTCCCCTGCCTTCTGTCCTGCAGGGAAAGCAAACAAAATGAATAGCAGGATATCCTGTTCACACTTAATGGCCTCTTCCTTAATGCCAGGCCCTGGGTCACTCAACTCTTCCTGCCACTGCCCCAGTCCCCAGAGACCATGCTGGGCAGGCTTCTGGGGGCTTTATTCAGTTTGCACCCTGGTTCCTGCCTGGATTAAGGCAGCTCTTCTCTGCAGAAGTGTTGTCTAAAATCTCATTCCGGGGCTGGAGTGTGGCTCAACGGTAGAGCACTTCCCAGCATGCTTTGTGTCCCGAGCACTCAGATTGCTCAGCTTGAAGATGACCCAGCTTGAAGGCAGAGATGGGTCTACAGGCTTCTCTTTCCCTCATCTCCTGTGTTCCTCCCCCAGTAGACACTAAACGCTGCTTGGTTTAGTGGCTGAGCACTTCTCCTGGGGACCCAGCCTCCTGGCCTCCTAAAGGTGGGGATTGTTACGCTCCTGAGCTGCAGGAGGGCTACAAATGTGACTTCAGCAGTTTACAAACCATTCTGGAGACAGTGGGAGGGACGAACGAAATACAGAGACAGGAGACATCTTCATTGAAAGAGCACATCTCTGCCCATAAGCATGCTCCCGCAGTCCAGCGGGGTTGTCGTCTATCTGTTTGATGAATTGCTACTTTGTACCTCAGTCTCTAGTCTGTAGGATGGGGTAGAGTAGTGCTTCGCTCAGAGGGTCCTGTGATGGTGGATGGAATGTGGCTGAAAATAACCCAGTGTGGTTCTTGGCATCTGCAAGGGCCGTAGGAAGGCAATACAAGTTGTCTTCATTATCCCAGAACTATCACTTTTTTCTTATAAGTATTGGTTTTCCATGCTCAATATGACTTTTTTTTTTTTTTTTTTTTTTTTTTTTACACTTATATCTTGTCCTCTGAGCCAAACTGTCATCATTTCCCTGATATCTGCTATACCTGGCTTGGAGAGTCTACCATGTTCATAGGCCTGTGGACCACCAGGGGAGGGGAGGGTCATTGGTCCAACCACTCCCCTCAGCCAATCATGCTCAATTCTGCCCAATTATATGCGGCCTCGGGGTCTCAGGTACTGACTACAGTACATACATAGGCTGGGAAAGAGTAAGGGGTGGGTCCATCTATGCAGCTGTAGGGAGACATCATCACCCATGCTGGGGACAGGCCTTCGCAAGCAGCTGCTTTGGGGGGTCTCCTGTACCCCTGTCAGGAAGCCCTCAATCCACGCTCTACGAGTGAACTCACTGCATGAACTGTGGTGGAATGGAACTTTGGTTTGTCCTTAGGACCTTAGGAGGGGGGAGCAGGCGTTGTTTATACCCCCCCCAGGGGAGGAATGTTAGCTTAGTAACAGGCTGAGATGAATCATTGGCTGTCAGTTTGTGTTTGTGAGGGTCTCAGGAGGTCCTAAGAGCCCCCTGTAGGTGACAGACAACCCCACACTCAGCGTGGCAGCTGCTGACGCAGGTGCTGAAGAACTGCAGTTGGGGACCTTGAATTTCCTTCCTGCACCATCCTGATCCAGTTGTCCAAACAGCATACTGCTGTAAACAGTCACCGAGAATTAAAAGCCACTGGGGCTCACCCAAGGTGCCATTGAGAAGTGTGCCATGTTGCAACAGGTTGGAGATAGACCAGAACTCAACCCCAGAGCCCTCAGTTGAGTCAGAAACAGTCAAAGAAGCTTTTACTCTGATCAAGTTAAAGGCACTCACCGCCACTGCAATCAGGCCCCTAAATTACAGAGCCCACCTGCCAGCTGCCTGGTACCGTCTCATTAGCCGGGTGCCAGGAGAAGGCGCTGTGTGCCCTATAGGGGCACCTGACCACCAGGTTCCTACTCCATAATTAAATTCAAAACCCCAACCTCACCCCCTCCTAACCCTTCTCAGGAAACAACAAAGCTGAGGCCTTTCCCCTCCCCTGCTCCAGGGAAGAGAAAATAAAGGTGGGAATTATGAGCTTTCAGCCTGTGACTGTGGGACTGAGGGAGATTTGGGAAAATCAGGTAGAATGGGAGGGAGCCTCACATCTTGCCACATGGACACCCAGAACCCAGCAAAAGCCAGCAGGACACTGAGGGTGGACTTTAGGAGGTAAGGTCCCCTAGAAAGAGGCGTGTGGCTCATTGAGACCACTCAGCAGATAAAAATCCCTTTTCTGGGCTGGAGAGATGGCTCAGTGGTTAAGAGCACTGACTGCTCTTCCAGAGGACCTGGGTTCAATTCCCAGCACCCACATGATGGCTCACAACTGTCTATAACTCTAGTTCCAGTCTATAACATCTGACTCCTATGGCAAAACACCAATGCACACACAATACAAATATATGAAAATTAAAAACCCTTCCAATGTAATCTTATCACCCCAATTCCATCCCCATGGAAAGGGATCAGTCAACTCTAGCAGGGTATCCTCTGAGTCCCACACACGTATGGACCCCTGTCATATACAGGGCATGTACACACACACACACACACACACACACACACTACAGAAAAGTAAATTTTAAAGGAAAAGAGCAGGGAGGGAGTAATCCTGGCTCAAAGTTTGTCCTAGAAAGGTTAAGCACACCAACTCCTCCCCTCCTCCCCACTCCACTGAAGGAGGCATGGACGCCAGGTGACTGAGAGTCCGTTGGGATACTCTCAGAGCCTTAGAGCAGAAGTTGCGTGGTGTGTCTGGCTGACAGGTCCACAGAGCATCCTGGCATGGGGGCAGAAGTGTGGTAGGAGAAATGGATTGGCAGGCGAGTATCCCTCACTGAAGAGGTTTCCATAGAGACAGAGTGGTACTGAAGAGGTTTCCATAGAGACAGAGTGGTGGACTGATCAGACAAGGGGTGGGGGCACAAGTGATGAGCTTGCCATAAATGCCCTCATGGCTTCAGCCAGCCGTGACCACCAGCCAGAGAACAGAGGAATGGACAACCTCAGCCTCTAAATCCTATGCAGATACTGCTGCCCAGAGAGAGGGGACCAGCTGAAGGACAGGAGGAAGATGAGCTGCCTCAGCTTGGGGAGGAATTACCTCTTCCTCATCCTTACCCCGAAGTCCTCTGGTCCCATCTGAGCCTCCTGGGTCTGCACAATATTAGCTGTGCTAATTCTGAGTTTGGTGGGAAGAACCTCACCTATAAAGTAACTGTCCAGCCTAAGGGGGAAGGCAGGTTGACTGGGACAGACAAGATCAGGGCTTCCAGTCTTCTGCAGCAGAGATAAAAGATAAAAGGGCTTCGGCTGGCATTTTCTATTAAAGCCAAGCGCTGGATTGTTCGTGCGCAGCTCCTCGCCAAAACCCAGAAGCTTGCCTCAGCCATGAAGTGCTCAGGACCCTCTCCAGTCCTGTCACTCCCCAAGGCGATTCTGGCTCTAATTAGCACCATGCCAATGCTGATTTTGCCCCCCCACCCCCGAATCTGGGGATGGAGAGGTGAAGTTGGTTTTGTGGTGGTGACTCATGGCCTCTGAGGGTTAGCACAACCCAGAGAAATACCTAGGCGGGCTGTGTCCCCTTACCGCTCGCCCAAAGTCCTAGCTCTTGGACAGGACTGAGCCCAACCAGACTGAGGGTACTGAGGGAGGGCCAGGGGACAAGCTACTGTCCTAGGCTCAGCACCAGACCTGGAGACAGCAGCCTGTCCTTCCCGTCTGTATCAAGTGAACCCAGTCCTGGGAAGATTGGACTGCAGCCCTTGCTGATTTCCCTAATTTCCTGTGAGGCCAACTTCCCCTTTTCCTGCAGCCTAGGACGCCCTGGGGCCCCAACACAGCCAGGCGTGGCTTGAGTGATCATAAGGCCTGGTAGGACAGGGAAGGGGGAGCAGGGGTCAGCATCTGGGGTCATGGTGGACAGGCACAGGACACTGAGGAGAGAGGCATAGGAAGGGGCTTAGCTTTATATCCAGTTTCTTCCAGGTAGGATGAGCCCTATGACCCGAGTACGGTGAGCCACTAGGGTCTCCCAGGACACAACCTGACTATATGGTGTGACCGATACCAGACCTTATCACTGGGGCCCGTCTGAGTGATCAGCTTGCTCTGGGGACCTTACACATGAATGAGTCAGGCATGTCTGAATGGGCGGTCATTGACAGGTGACCGAACAATGGTGGCGTGACCAGGTACAATACCTAA
>JANBXA010000367.1:8647500-8737500 GCA_030556225.1 Cricetiscus sungorus | reverse complement strand
CATGTCCTACAGATACCTCCCAGGGAAAAGTGTCCCAGCCTGAACCCAGTGTCCCCCTGAAGGCCTCTCTCTGGTCCTGCAGCCTGACTGGCTGGTGGCACGCACACCCTCCCCTAAGCACCCTGCCAGAAACAAGCAAATCCCCCTCACACCTCCCTCTACCCAGCTTTGCACTCCCTGCCAGCCACGCAGTCCGCCAAGTTTACCTCTCAATTTCTCCCTCTTCCAGCAGCTTCCTTTGCTTTCTCCCTGCCTGCACGAAGCAACGGCCTCCTGCCTCCCTCCCTGCCTGCTCCTGTCCCTGGAGGACGGTTGGAGGCTCCTCAGCACAGCTAAAGGCACTCTGCACTTCACCTTCTGCCTTCCAGACATTGTAGGTTCAAACCCACCCTGTGCATTTACACCTGGGCAAAGCCCACTTTATATCTAGAGAAAGTGAAATCTCTGTCTGCTGCGTCCCTCATCAGTGAAATCAGAACTTAACAAAATAGGTCTCAGACCTGCCCCGGGGAGGAATGAGCTTTTCTGTGTGAGTTCCTAACTCTGCCCATTTCCTCTCCTGCTCCCCCTAGGCTCAGTGCTCAACCCTCTCCCTCCTCCCCTGTCACACCCACCCCAGTGGACCAGCATCTTCTGCCTCCTCCTCTTCCTCTCTCATTGCTCCTCCCCCACCATGCTGTGCCCCCTGCTTCCCTCACCAGTGGCCACCCCGTTTTTCTTGGTCTCCCTTGCAAGACGGAGCGCTGCTGTGGGCAGACCGGGTTCCCAGCGCAATGCTGCCATGGTGCATGCGAGCACTGGGAGATTTTGTGAGCTACAGTCCAGATACACTTGCAGGGGTCTACCTATGCACTCCCCAGGCTCCATGCCTGAGGTCCAAGCAGAAAGGGATGACATCATGGCCGCAGGGGTTCCCTGGGGGCTTCTGAGCACGGTGGCCAGCAGTGGAGTGGCACAAAAGGAGGATCAGAGTCAGCAGCTGCTGGCTCTGATTTTCCTAGGGCCCTGACAGGTTCCTGGGATCCTCAGGATTGGTCCCACTGTGATGTGAAAGTGTTTTCTGGGCTCAGCCAGACCAGCCTAGCACCCGGAGATGGGTGATTGCTGCTAGACTGGCTTCCTGTGGGGCTAGGATTTATCCATTCATCATTCTTCAGGCGTCCAATCCGTCCTTCAGAACTTTGCATATGCAAGTGTATGTGTGTGTGTGTGCGTGTGTGCATGTGTGTATGTGCGTGTGCATGTGCGTGTGTGCGTGTGCGTGTGTGCGTGTGTGTATGTGTGTGTGTGTGTGTGTGTGTGTGTGTGTGTGTGCCAGGCATCAACTTTAAGTCTTTTTCTCTAACCTGGTAGCAAGTCCGCAGGATCTGCCTCTCTTTCTTGCACACGGCCATGCCCTCTGAGTGTCAGGAATCCTGACTCATGTCCTCACACTTGACCATGAGCACTTCAGTAATGTTTATGTTGTCATTGCCACCATCTTCAGTCGCTTCTGGCAACGGAACCCACATTGCCCGTAGGCAAGCACTCTTCACCGGTTACCGCCCAGTCTCCCTAACTTTATCACATCATCGGCTGGGGAGCTGGGCATGGCACCGGGTACAAGATACAGGACACTTGATAAGACACTTTCAGAGCCTGGCAGTAGTGACACACGCCTTTGATCCCAGCACTCAGGAGGCAGAGACAGGAGGATCTCTGTGAGTCTGAGGCCAGCCTGGTCTACAGAGTGAGTTCCAAGACAGCTACAACTGTACTGAGAAACCCTGTCTCGGAAAAAAAAAGAAAAAAATAATCAAAATAAATAAATAAATGACACATTCAGCACGGGCACCCGGCAAGTGTGTCATCATGAGAAACAAGCATCAGTAGAGCCTAGTGCCTTATAGGACAGACTACCTGCCACTCAGTGGTGACACCATTGCCCAAGAAAGCTCTGCGGTCGCCCCTGTGACAGCACTCCTTTGTGACCTGTGGGACTTCAACAGGCCCCTCCAGCTCTATGTCCAGAGCCAGGCTTAAGTTGATCAAAGTGTCTGAAAAGTAAAGCCCATGTTCCAGCCACCCCCAGTTGTCCCCCGCCCCGCCCCAGGCAGCTGTGACTCCTGTCGCTATGCTGCTGTCTTTGCTCAGCTAGAATAGATCAAGCATTTAAAAACAATCTTGGCCCTGCATGGACAGCCTGGATTTCAATCCCACTTCAACCCGTTACCAACGGTGTGACCTTGGACAAACATAACCTCTCTGAGCCGGCAGTGTCTATGTTTGCAACAACCTAACCTCTCTGAGCTGCAGTGTCTATGTTTGCAACAACGCCAGTAGCGCCTGCTTGTGTGGTTAGCTCTGTTTTAGGAGGCCTCTCTTGCTTTTGCTACATTGTTTGCTGTGGGACTTGTCTTCTATCTTAAGCTTCTAGAGAGATAGGATAGTTTCACTTCTTCAAAGGTCTTGGTGTCCCCAGGGAGTGGCTCGGAGTTTCACTCCCAGCAATCAGGCCCAAAATGCTTGTTGAATGCCTTCAAATGGCCAGTATGAGTGCTGGCTCTGGACAGAGCACCTGGCTGCCCAGGAGTGGGCAGTGGCCCTCTTCCAGTCACAGGGTACTGGCAGGGGTGACGCCAGCTCACAGATCCTAGGACACGGTGGCCATCTGGCAGGGAAGGGCAGGGTAGGTGCATCCTCTGAAGCTGGGACCCAGGGAAGGAGACACTGCAGCCAGCCTAGAGGATTGAGTGGCCCACCACCGAGCTTCTGGACCAGGGACAGCTAAAGGGACAATCCACATGGCTCTGTTCAGAGGAGGGCAGTCTGCCAGTTACGTATGGGAAGAGAGTAATCTAAGGATTTTGAGGTTCCGGGAAAGACAGGGTACAGCTGGTAGTCAGCACAATATAGTGGGAAGGAGGGCTGTACCTTCTGGGACAGAACATGGGGTGCCTGTTGGCAGAGCATGCCCCGGGAGGAGACCCTGTTTCAAAATAAAATTAGAAAAAAAAAAAAAAAAAAAGACGCAAGCAGGTAAATGTGCAGAGGCAGTGAGGGGCCACATGAGTTCATGGTTTGTCTTACTACAGAGTCTTGCTTGGCTGGCTGCAAATTCCCAGCTTTTCTCCTGCCTCAGCCTCCCAGAGTGCTTGGCTCACAGGCATGTGCAGCTGTGGCAGCAATCATTTGGATATTTTTGTTTGGTCTGTTGGTTTGGGTTTTGCTTTTTGGTTGTTTGAGACACGCTTTCTCTGTGTCGCCCTAGCTGTAGACCAGGCTGTCCTCGAACTCACAGAGATCCACCTGCCTCTGCCTCTGAGTGCTGGCTGGGACTATAGGTGTGCACCACCACCTCCGGCATATCATTTGGATTTTGTTCTAAAGGTAACCAGCCACCAGGGAGGTAAGATCGATGTAGTCTATGTGTTTGCTTTTTACTGTTGGATTTTACTGTTGGGTGCTCCATGCATCAACATTTAGCTAGCCTGTTAGGCCCTCAGGCCACACTAACACCTAGCTCATCACTGCCGTGCTCCGTGCCTGACACAGCTCTGTCGTTTTGTGCCTCAGGGACTGCACACCTGCCAGGAGCCAGCCCTCAGGGGGTGGGGGTGGGTGAGGGGTGACAGGGAGTGCAGCAGATTCCTGGAGAGCAGTCACCATACCGTGTCTAGAGATGCCTTTGTCTCAGTGTCCCTTTGCTGTCCAGCAGGGACCCTGTAACAGGGAAAGTCGCAGCTGAAGCTCCAGAGGTGGAAGGAGGAGGAGGTGGAAGGGGGAGAATAGAGAGAAGGAAGAAGGGAAGGAAAGGGAGGGCGAAAAGAAAGGGAAGAAGGGAGGGAGGGGGAGAGGCGAGGGAGGGCCTCGGGGCTGACAGCCACAGGGGAATATTGATGAGTTTCCTGGCAAGAAGTGACAGAGCTGGTAGGGACGGAGTAATGAAGACAGATGATCCAGGCCAGCCCTGCCAGCTCCCCATGGGGAGCAGAGTCACAACTTAGGGTGGGGTGGGTGGGAAGGGCTTGCCAAGTGCCTGCCGCCCTCTCCTCTGGCATCTCGGCACGCCAGCTGCCCCAGCTTCAGGCTGCTCGCCTGCTATCTCCTCCCCTCCGCCCCCAGCTTCCCCAGAACGAGGCCCCGCCCCCTCCGCAAACCTCCCCCCTCTACCTCACAGCCCGCAGACAATTCCAGAAGAGAGCCCTTTGCTTTTTCTCTGGGGGACCCCAAGTGCTGGCTCTTCTCTGATGAGCAGCCACTTCTCACACCCGTCAAGAGAGTATTGACTGTCCCTGTGTGATAGCTCTCACCGCAGCCTGCAGAAAGAAGCAAAGAACCTGGAATTTCGCCTTCTCTTATTCATTTACCCTTTGTGGTTTCACCCTTCCTCCTCTCTCTCTCTCTCTCTCTCTCTCTCTCTCTCTCTCTCTCTCTCTCTCTCTCTCTCTCTCTCTCTCTCTCTCTCTCTCTCTCTCTCTCTCTCTCTCTCTCTCTCTCTCTCTCTCTCTCTCTCTCTCTCTCTCTCTCTCTCTCCCTCTGTCTCAGGACAAAGTCTCGGGTAACATAATCTCGCATTCTCGAAGCCCAGGTTGACCTTGAATCTCTGAACTTGCTAAGTGCTGGGATTGTAGGCCCGCCCTGCCAAGCGTGGTAAGCGACTCAGGGCTTTGTGTACTCCAGGTAAACACTGTCACTGAACCACACCCCCAGCCCTTTGTTTTCAAAACCATTTAACTCTTCTATTTCATGGACACATCTCTGCCACCTAGCTAGAGCTGGCCTGGCTCTTGCTGTGAAAACTATGCTGGCCATGATCTTGTTTCCGCCTCCCAAGCGCTGGCGTTACAGATGTGCCTCCCTGTCCTAGCCTGCCCTACTTTCTTAATGTCTGCAGGTATGTATACATACTGCATGCATGCAGTGCCTTAATAGGCCACAAGAGGGCCCAGAACCCCTGGAATTGGAGTTTCAGAGAGTTGTGATTCAGCCCTTTGGCAGCCAATGCTCCTAAGGCTGAGCTGTCTCTCTGGGACCGCCTCCCTTCCTTTTAACTGTGGTGAAACAGTCCTAATATGAAATTTACACTGAGTGGCATTTAGTACACTCAGGAGGCAGACGCAGGCTGGTCTCTGCGAGTTTGAGGCCAGCCTGGTCTATAGAGTGAGTTCCAGGACAGGCAAAGCTACCCAGTGGGATTCTGTCATGATAGAACAAAGACAATCGTTCTTATTAGTTGAGACAGTCACGCTGTGTGGTATTCACTTCAGATACTATGCTGCCCTCAAACTAGTGGGTGATACTCTTGCCTGTCCCTGAGGTCTCTGGATCACAGGCCTGGCTCAGCCTTGACGCCCGTCAATAAGATGATACATCTTTAACTTGCTAGTGTTCTTTAGAGAATAATAGCAAATGGCCAACCCGGAAAGGTCTCTCACTCTCTAGACCCTCTTCTCATTTGCTATTGAACTTGGGATCGACATGCAATAAAAAGATTCAAAAGCCAATGACAGCCGAGCCAGTGTCTACTCCTTTGCCTTCTGCCACCTAAATCATCTTACCAATTAAAAAGCGAAGTTATTCCTTTAAGTGTTTGGGTGTTTGTCTGTGTATCTGTATGTGCACCATGTCTGTGCGGTGTCCAGGAAGGACAGAAGGAAGCATCAGATCCGCGGGGAAAGTTAGAGTGGTTTCGAGCCACTGTGTGGGTACTGAGAATCAAACCTCGGGTCTTTTGGAAGAAGAGCCAGTGGTCTTAGCCACAGAGCCCTCGCTTTAGCCCCTCCCCATCTCACCAGCTTTACCACACATTCATGTTCAAGCTTTAATAATTTTGAAGTTGCCGTGCAGCTTGGGAACGCTCTCTGCACTCTTAGTGGTTCAACAGTGATCATTACAATCATGGCTCCAGGAGAGTATGATGTGCTGGGGGCACGTCAAGGGGAGAAAACGCAGGCAGACAGGAAAGCACCACCCCCGAGGGCTCGGGTTATGTTAGCCCAGCCCTCTCCTGAGCTGTGTACTCCCAGCTGAATGAGCTGTGTGAGATGAAATACTGACTCACTCTAGCTGACATGATGTCAACTTCGTTTTCAAAGCCAAGCGGGCACGGCTCTCAGGCACCAGTATTTCTGAAGCACATGTCTGCCGAGGCTGCTGTGGCAGGGCAGGGATTTCGTGAGAAGTGTGTGAACAGACTTAGGAGCTGGAAATGCCAGGAAGGTTTCTTACTCACTCCTCCCCCAAAGCCCTCCCTCCTGCCCTGCCCTCCCAGCCTTCTCCCACCCCGCAGAAGCAAAATACAAATGTAGAATACTCTTTGCCTTCATTAAAATGGGCCAGATATTGTAATTACATCCCAGGGAGCAAAGGGCTTTGCTGAAAGGAGGAAGGGATGGGGATGAAAGCCGCACCGCATGCAGAATTCATGAGTGGGACTAATTGGGCTCTACTCAGAAGCTGATCTCAGCTGCTTGGGAGAGCACACCTGAGCCTGGCTGCCCTGGCCCTGCTCAAACCGTGATTCCTTCCAGAGCCTTCCACGCGGCCAGGGAGCCTCTGAAATTGAGAGTGTAAGTGCTACGGCACACCAAGAGTCAAGCCTCAGCACTCACGACTCTGGGAGTTGTCCTTTCTTCTGCAGTCAACTGATTGAGAACAGAAGCAGAGCGTGACCCTCACGGGCTCCCACAGGTGTGGAAAGGTGCCCGGAAGGGCTGCGGAAGGGAAGTCAGAGAACAATAGTGTCCTCACCCAGGCCGCCGGCACAGGCTGCCTACCCTGGTAATGAAATTTCCAGGAACCCACCCGAAAGATGGTGGTTTAAGAGGTAAGAGTAGACGACAGACACTCTTTCTCAGGCTTGCTAGGAAATACATTCAGGGAAGTGTGAGCCCCGCTGAGGTCAGGCATTGAGCTGGACCTTGCAAACGCTTTTCTTCCCTGGTGGATAGGAAGTATCCTCCAAATGTTCACGTGTTGAAAGCTTGGTCCCCAGCTGGTGCATGTAGTCATTGACAGGCGATTGGCCGAGGAGGGCCCTGACTAATCAATTTGATAGTTACTGATGGATTCATGATCCGATGGGGTTATTGAGAGATGGTGGAAAGCAGGAGCTGGGGCCAGGTTTGGAAGATCATTTGAAGGTGTGTCCCGTCTCTCTGGACCTTTTCTGTCTTCCCGCTCCTGGGCTGCCATGAGGTGAGCAGTCCCCTCTGCCATATGCTGTCCTCCTCGCCCCTCTGGCTTCTCTTTGTTCCCGAGTTCTGCTTCCCTGCCCTGACATCTTTTGTCACCTGCTTGATCATGTTTGAACTTACTTGCAAAGATGACATGGAATTCTGTGAAAAAAGCACGACCCTTCATAGCACAAATGAAAGAACCCAATCCCTCCTGCCATTCCTTTGTCAAACTCCTCCTCCTTCTCTCTCCAGCTCCCAGAGCAGTAGGGCCCTAGCTGTTGGCCTGTGCCTTCCTAGCTCCTTGCTGACCTGCCAACTCCTTAGGGGAAACTCGGGCATCGGGCAGGTGAGATGTACAGATCCCCAGTGCACTCAGGTCCGCTAGACATCACCTCCTGGGTCCATGGAGAAGAAAAAACAAAACAAAAACAAAGCAAACAGGGTCAGTATGCCAACCACATTATTACATTCCTCATTCAAATCCAGAATTTTCCACATGGGCTTTCGGGGAACATCTCAGAAGAGAAAGGCAGAAACCACCTCTGTCAGGCCGGAAAGGAGGGTGCCAGGGCAGGGGGCTCCAGGGCAGGGGGGCTCCAGGGCAGGGGGGCTCCAGGGAAGGGGGGCTCCAGGGAAGGGGTACCAGGGCAGGGGGGCTCCAGGGCAGGGGCTCCAGGGCAGGGGGCTCCAGGGCAGGGGCTCCAGGGCAGGGGGGGCTCCAGGGCAGGGGCTCCAGGGCAGGGGGGCTCCAGGGCAGGGGGGCTCCAGGGCAGGGGGGCTCCAGGGCAGGGGCTCCAGGGCAGGGGGCTCCAGGGAAGGGGGTACCAGGGCAGGGGGGCTCCAGGGCAGGGGGGCTCCAGGGCCGGGGGGCTCCAGGGAAGGGGGCTCCAGGGCAGGGGGGCTCCAGGGCAGGGGCTCCAGGGCAGGGGGGCTCCAGGGCAGGGGCTCCAGGGCAGGGGCTCCAGGGCAGGGGGGCTCCAGGGCAGGGGCTCCAGGGCAGGGGGGCTCCAGGGAAGGGGGGGCTCCAGGGAAGGGGGGCTCCAGGGCAGGGGGGCTCCAGGGCAGGGGGGCTCCAGGGCAGGGGGGCTCCAGGGAAGGGGGTACCAGGGCAGGGGGGCTCCAGGGCAGGGGGCTCCAGGGCAGGGGCTCCAGGGAAGGGGGTACCAGGGAAGGGGGGCTCCAGGGCAGGGGGCTCCAGGGCAGGGGGGCTCCAGGGCAGGGGGGCTCCAGGGCAGGGGGGCTCCAGGGCAGGGGCTCCAGGGCAGGGGCTCCAGGGCAGGGGCTCCAGGGCAGGGGGCTCCAGGGCAGGGGCTCCAGGGCAGGGGCTCCAGGGCAGGGGGCTCCAGGGCAGGGGCTCCAGGGCAGGGGCTCCAGGGCAGGGGCTCCAGGGCAGGGGCTCCAGGGCAGGGGCTCCAGGGCAGGGGGCTCCAGGGCAGGGGCTCCAGGGCAGGGGCTCCAGGGCAGGGGCTCCAGGGCAGGGGCTCCAGGGCAGGGGCTCCAGGGCAGGGGCTCCAGGGCAGGGGCTCCAGGGCAGGGGGGCTCCAGGGCAGGGGCTCCAGGGCAGGGGCTCCAGGGCAGGGGCTCCAGGGAATGAGGGCGTCTGCTCTGGCAGCTGAAGAAGCTCTGCCCAGCTGGACCACTGCAGCAGAGAATGAGAGGCAGTGCCTTAATTTCTGCAAGTCTCTGACCTCCAGCGCATCTTCACCTTTCCTTTTGCATTATGGGAACTCTGCCCCCCCCCAGCCAGGGCAGGGACAAGCTGCCCAGTATAGCTGAGCTCATTTTCCAGTAGAAGAAAGGGATTTTGTATAGCTAGCCTTCTTTCCAAGTAAGGAAAAGCATATTTCGGTCATCTTTGAAGATACAGGATATATAATATGTAGACAGAAGGAACAAACCATCAGATGAACAAACAATCCTAATTAAATTAACGTGGCCCTATTAAAATGTCATTGGATCAGGCTGGAGGATGATGGTGTATGTCTTTAATCCTAGCACTCGGGAGGTAGAGGCAGGTAGATCTCTGTGAGTTAGAGGCCAGCTTGATCTATAGAGCTTGTTCCAAGGCAGCCTCCAAAGCTACAGAGAAACCCTGTCTTAAGAAACAAACAAACAAAAAAGTCATTGTATCGACTTTGTACCAGCCTTTTATAGCAACGCTGGGAAACCTGGGACTAGAAACCAAGATGTGGGGTTTATCTCAGGGCACCTGAGTGGAGAAGGCACCGAGCAGATCCAAATGGGCTGGACTGACTGCAGTGGTGTCTTCTCTGTCAGTCAGCCTGTGTGCTGGTGAAACTGGGCATCCCTGGAAAGACAGCCACGTGACCAATGGTGCCTTATTCATTTCTCAGGAAAACCCAATGCAGATGGTGTTCTCATTATCTTTTTATAGATGAGGAAACTGAGCGTCAAAGGAAAAATTAATCCGAGGTCAGGGACAGACCCAGAGTTGGCACTGATGTAGGTGTGCATATAAATGAGCCTACTTTCCCCAGAAGGGCCAGCAAGAAGAAAGAAAATGGAGAAGGGGCGGGGGGGGGGGAGATGGGGAGGGGAGGCTAGCGCCTGGTTCCTGGTCCAGGCTTTGCATTTCTCCATGAAACAGGATCAAGGTCATCTCCTGCAATGGGCAGGCAAGAAATGGCACGGGTGTTGCAGGTCTGAAGATGTTTCTGCAGTTCTGGGACAGGGAGATGCCATCCTCAGGGACACCATGATTGAGCGGTGGCCCAGCTAGGAATGATTGCTGTCTTGCTTATGCAAAACAAACCGATTTGTGTTGCTTGCTTATTTCAAGGTCCCCAGTGCAGTGCCTGGGACATGGTAGCGAACTGATTTGCTTAGTAAGTATTACAGAGCACTTTCTACACACTCCCTTGGAGATGGGGGCCAGAATCCAGCGTGACAATGGCAGAGAGAGAAGGCAGCAAATGAAGTACCTCAGGTGAGGCTGCGGACGGACGGAAAACACGAAGCCCCCTGTCAGGAGCATCTTGGCAGCTGGGGAGATGACAGGGTGAGAGAGAAAGTAGGGAATGAGAGGTGAGGGGTCAAGCCGTGTAAACCCTCCTAAGCCCAGTTAAGAAGCTTGGGTTTTATTCTAATTCCAGTAAGAACTCTCTGGAAGGCATTAAACAGTGGGAGGGCTGTGATCTAATTTGTGCTTTATGATATTCATTCTGGCTTTGGGAGGAAGATGAAGAACAGTGAGGGCTGCAGCATCTCAGGAGAAAGGAGCTCCTACACTCTGTGGGCACAGGAGGAGGGGCATGGATATGTTAGGGATCGGGCCTTTCCTACGATTTAATTTGTTTTTATTTTATGTGCATTGGTGTTCTGCCTGCATGTGTGTCTGTGTGAAGGTGCTGGATCCTGGAATTACAGTTGTGAGCTGCCATGGGGGTGTAGGGAATTGAACCCAGGTCCTCTGAAAGAGCAGTCAGTGCTCTTAACTGCTGATCCATCTCTTCAGACCTAGGAATCAGGTCTTACTGATAGGCTGGATATGCAGGGTGAAGGAGAGAAATCCGGATGTTCTCTGGTGTTTTGAACAGAGCTGATGGCACTATTAAGGGAGTTGGGTGAAACTGATAGAGGCTACACAGAGCCTCATACAGTTACTAGCCATAGTGTGGGTGCTGGGAATCAAACCAGGGTCCTCTGCAAGACTAATGAGTACTCTTAACTGTTGTCACCTCTCCTCTACCCAGAACAAAGGATTTTTATTTTGTTTTGTTTGTTTGTTTTTGAGGCAGGGTTTCTCTGGGTAGCTTTGGAGCCTCACCTGAACTCGCTCTGTAACCCAGGCTGGCCTTGAACTCACAGAGATCCACCTGCCTCTGCCTCCCAAGTACTGGGATTAAAGGCGTGTGCCACAACGACATGGGAGAAGCGGAAACAGAAGAATCCAGCACACAGACGACGGGGATCGGTCTCAGATGGGACCAGAGACTTCATCTTTCAGGACTGCAAGGATGTGCCAAGTGGAGATCTCTCAAGAGGTGGCCAGAGTCTGTGGTAGGAAGGTGAGGAAGTACCTTTTTGTATGAGACAGCCCTGTGAAGGGTGCTGGAGACTTGGAAGAGGGAATGTAACAGACAAGGTAAGGGCAGTCTTGTAGGGAGAGCAGTACCTGGGGAGATGTGGAAAGCTGTCTAGGGACGGTTCTGTGCTTTCTAAAATCTAAAATGTAAATTCTGCTGAACAAGACTAAAAGCTTTTATCCATCTTTGGTCAAAGTAAGCAGGCTTTATTTTCCCATCAGATAGGGCTATCTCCCTAAAGCAGAGCTTGAGAAAATAGCATCAAATGTAGGAGGAGGTAGGGTTTATATAGTTTCCCCCCAAATTGCAAGACTAGGGAGTTTTCAAGGGTTGGGGATTTTTGGTTATGTAGAAACATTTCAAAATTATTTGGCAGAACATCTTATCAGGGTGGAGGTTGGGGTAAAGGGTGTGAAACATGTCAATTTCCAGAAAAATGGGTCAAGACCTTGTCAAATTCAAATTTTACCAAAAGCAGGAATGAACTTACTTTGGCCTAGAAACAAGATGGCTTTTAATCTTAATATGGAGTCAGGCTGGTCTATCACCCCCTCCCCTCCCCCTCCCCTCCCCCTCCCCTCCCCCCTCCCCTCCCCCTCCCCTCCCCCTCCTCCTCCTCCCCCTCCCCCTCCTCCTCCCCCTCCCTTCCCCCTCCCCTCCCCCTCCCCTCCCCCTCCCCTCCCCCTCCCCTCCCCCTCCTCCTCCTCTCCCCTCCCCCTCCTCCTCCCCCTCCCTTCCCCCTCCTCCTCCTCCCCCTCCCTTCCCCCTCCTCCTCCCTCCCCTCCCCCTCCTCCTCCCCCTCCCTTCCCCCTCCTCCTCCCTCCCTCCCCCTCCCTCCCCTCCCCTCCCCCTCCCCTCCCCCTCCCTTCCCCCTCCTCCTCCCTCCCTCCCCCTCCCCTCCCCTCCCTCCCTCCCCCTCCCTCCCTCCCCTCCCCTCCCCCTCCCTCCCCCTCCCCTCCCCTCCCCTCCCCCTCCCTCCCCTTCCCTCCCCCTCCCCCTCCTCCTCCCTCTCCTCCCCCTCCCTCTCCTCCCCCTCCCTCCCCCTCTCCTCCCCCTCCCCTCCTCCTCCCCCTCCCCTCCTCCTCCCTCCCTCCTCCCTCTCCTCCCCCTCCCTCCCCCTCCTCCTCCTCCCTCCCTCCTCCTCCCCTCCCTCTCCTCCCCCCCTCCCCTCCCTCCCCCTCCCTCCCCCCCTCCCCTCCCCTCCCCCTCCTCCTCCCTCTCCTCCCCCTCCCTCTCCTCCCCCTCCCTCCCTCTCCTCCCCCTCCCTCCCCTCCCTCCCCCTCCCCTCCTCCTCCCTCCCTCCCCCTCCCTCTCCTCCCCCTCCCCTCCCCTCCTCCTCCCTCCTCCTCCCCCTCCCTCTCCTCCCCCTCCCCCTCCTCCTCCCTCCCCTCCCTCCCCCTCCCTCCCCTCTCCTCCTCCTCCCTCCCCTCCCTCCCCTCCCCTCCCCCTCCCCCTCCTCCTCCCTCCCCTCCCTCCCCTCCCCCTCCCCCTCCTCCTCCTCCCTCCCCTCCCCTCCCCCTCCCCTCCCCCTCCCTCCCCCTCCCCTCCCTCCTCCTCCTCCTCTCCCCTCCCCCTCCTCCTCCCTCCCTCCCCCTCCTCCTCCTCCCCCTCCCTTCCCCCTCCTCCTCCCTCCCCTCCCCCTCCTCCTCCCCCTCCCTTCCCCCTCCTCCTCCCTCCCTCCCCCTCCCCCCCTCCCCTCCCCTCCCCCTCCCCTCCCCCTCCCTCCCCCTCCTCCTCCCTCCCCCTCCCCTCCCTCCCTCCCTCCCCCTCCCTCCCTCCCCCTCCCTCCCCCTCCCCTCCCTCCCTCCCCTCCCCCTTCCCTCCCCTCCCCTCCCCTCCCCCTCCCCCTCCTCCTCCCTCTCCTCCCCCTCCCCTCCCCCTCCCCCTCCTCCTCCCTCTCCTCCCCTCCCCTCCCCCTCCCCCTCCTCTTCCCTCTCCTCCCCCTCCCTCTCCTCCCCCTCCCCTCCCCTCCCCTCCCCCTCCCCCTCCTCCTCCCTCTCCTCCCCCTCCCTCTCCTCCCCCTCCCCTCCCTCTCCTCCCCCTCCCTCTCCTCCCCCTCCCTCCCTCCCCTCCCCTCCCCTCCCCCTTCCCTCCCCTCCCCCTCCCCTCCCCTCCCCCTCCTCCTCCCTCTCCTCCCCTCCCTCTCCTCCCCCTCCCCTCCCCTCTCCTCCCCCTCCCCTCCCTCCCCTCCCCCTCCCCCTCCTCCTCCCTCCCCTCCCCCTCCCTCTCCTCCCCCTCCCCTCCCTCTCCTCCCCCTCCCCTCCCCTCCCCTCCCCCTCCCTCCCCTCTCCTCCCCCTCCCTCCCCTCCCTCCCCTCCCCTCCCCCTCCCCCTCCTCCTCCCTCCCCTCCCCTCCCCTCCCCCTCCCCCTCCTCTTCCCTCTCCTCCCCCTCCCTCTCCTCCCCCTCCCCTCCCTCTCCTCCCCCTCCCTCTCCTCCCCCTCCCTCCCTCCCCTCCCTCCCCTCCCCTTCCCTCCCCTCCCCCTCCCCTCCCCTCCCCCTCCTCCTCCCTCTCCTCCCCCTCCCTCTCCTCCCCCTCCCCTCCCCTCTCCTCCCCCTCCCCTCCCTCCCCCTCCCCCTCCCCCTCCTCCTCCCTCCCCTCCCCCTCCCTCTCCTCCCCCTCCCCTCCCCTCTCCTCCCCCTCCCTCCCCTCCCCTCCCCCTCCCCTCCCCTCTCCTCCCCCTCCCCTCCCCTCCCCTCCCCCTCCCCTCCCCCTCCCCCTCCTCCTCCCTCCCCTCCCCTCCCCTCCCCCTCCCCCTCCTCTTCCCTCTCCTCCCCCTCCCTCTCCTCCCCCTCCCCTCCCCTCTCCTCCCCCTCCCCTCCCCCTCCCCTCCCCTCCCCCTCCTCCTCCCTCTCCCTCCCCCTCCCCTCCCCCTCCCCCTCCTCCTCCCTCTTCTGCCCCTCCCCTCCCTCTCCCCTCCCCTCCCCCTCCCTCCCCTCCCCCTCCCCCTCCCCCTCCCCTCCCTCTCCTCCCCTTCCCTCTCCTCCCCTCCCCTCTTCCCCTCCCCCTCCCCCCTCCCCCTCCTCCCTTGTCTCATGTATCCTTTTCAAATCCTAAACAGGGAACTGTCACTTCTCTTTTTAAACATTTTTATTTTATGTGCATTGGTGTTTTGCCTGCATGTATGTCTGTGTGAGGGTCTCAGACCCCTGGAACTGGAGCCACAGACAGTTTTAAGCTACCATGTGGGTGCTGGGAGATGAACCTGGGTCCTTTGGAAGAACATCCAGTGCTCTTAACCGCTAAGCTACCTCTCTGCCATTTCTATGGGCTGAAATTATCAGTGGGGGCAAGTATTTTTAGCACTTTTTATTTGGTGAGGGACTAGTTTGTATCACAGGTGGAGTCTCTCTAATTATGTCTGATTGGTTAGTATAGAAAGTATAAATTTTTCTTAAAGTTCCTTGTTCTGCATAGAACAGCTTGAGTGCCGTATCATCTTGTAGAACTATTTCAGCTCATGAATTTACCTGTGGGTAGATCTTATTCTATTTAGTTTTAATAGGTACCTTTTTGGCAATAAGGAGCATGGTATGCCAATAGGCGTTATATGTAGTATTTTTGTCCCCTTTGCTAGGATCTCACATTCTAGTCTTTGTTGAGGATAAAGGGCAATATACTTTCTTCTGTGACTGCTTCTCAGCCAAAACTAGGATGTTGTTGTCAGGGCCCAGGAAGGCTGGGATGTTAGTTGAAGGCCAGGAGGGGATTCAGGCAACGGGGCATTCATCAGAAGCAATTGTGTGGGCTGGACCACTTCATATCGGCTTTCAGCATCCAGGGCTCTCTGGTTTTGTAGGGCTACGTGGGTCTGGCAATGGTGGCGACCATCTTTGAGACAGTTTGTAGTCTGTTGATTCCTGGATGGTGTTTGTCAGCCAGGTGGAGATCTGCTGGGACAGAAACAGAGCAGGAATAGAAATCAAAGTTATGAAACTCAAAGGAAAATCATATCTGGAGCTTCCCCCTCAGGAAGAGGCAGAATATGTATATATATATATATATATACATACACACACACACACACATATATATATATACATATATATATACATATATATATCTGTTCAGAGGGCTGGGTATAGATTGAACACACAGTATTTAGCATGATGAGAAGCATCTTCAAGCCTGTGTTTAGAAGACAACCAAAGGAAATTTACGATTTTGAGCTTGTGACTGATAATAGTAGTCAATGCTCTACTAGATTATCAGAACTTCATTGATCAATGTTAAAACTCCGAACTTTTAATATCTTAGTACAACAATAGCCTAGAGGGAGAAAACAAAATCTGAAACATTTCTCATTTAAAAGTTTTTTTTATTCATATATATATTTTACATCCCGGCCATAGCCTCCCCCTCATCTTCCTTTCCCAGTATCTCTCCCCCATCCCCCCTCCCATTCCCCACAATCCTCTCCTCTGCTGTCTCCATCCAGGAAAGGGCAGGTCTCCTGTGAGGATCAGTAAAACATGGCATACCAAGTGACAGTAAGACTAAGCACTTCCCTTGTATTAAGGCTGGGTAAGGTGACTCAGTATGAGAAGTATGGTCTCTAAAACCAGTAAGAGTTGGAGACAGCCCCTGTTCCCATTGTTAGGAGTCCCGTGAGAGAACACAGCTATAACATATATGCAGAGGGCCTAGGTCAGCCTCATGTAGGCTCCCTGGTTGTTGGTTCGATCTCTGTGAGCCCCTATGAACCCAGGTTAGTTAACATTTCTCATTTTTTTAAAAAAAAAAAAAAAACTTAAACTATTTCCTTAGGCCTTTATAACTTATATTTATATCTTTAGACCCTCATAACTTATTCAAGCTTTTGGATCCTCAGATCTGTATAACTTGTATTTGCCTTAGAACATTTCTTAGACCCTCAGAACTTACATAAATGTAAAACCTTTTCATCCAGTCATTTATCAGGAGACGCAGGTGGTTGGCTACTAAGAGCAGTCATTGCAAAGCAAGGTCCTTTAAATAGTAGACCTGGGGGGCTGGAGAGATGGCTCAGAGGTTAAGAGCATGGCTGCTCTTCCAGAGAACCTGGGCTCAATTTCCGTCATCCACATGGTGGCTCACAATTGTCTGTTAACTCCAGTTCCATGGGGCCTGACACCCTCACATCAATACACATAAAATAAAGTTAAATGAAATACACACACACACACACACACACACACACACACACCAGGGCAATTTTTTCCCCAGGGGTTAGCATCACCACAATCCAAGTCTGTGCCCCATCTGTCTTCTTTGGAGACTTTAGGGTTACTTCTAAGAGTTGGAATTTTTGTCCTCCATAGGAAGTTTTTTCCATTAACTCCACCCCCCCCACACACAAGACAGGGGCTTCTTTGTGTTGCCATGGCTGTCTTAGAACTCGTTCTGTAGACCAGGCTGGCCTCAAACTCACAGAGATCCACCTGCTCTGTCTCCCCGAGTGCTGGGACTAAAGATGTGCGCCACCACATCAGTCTCCTGTTTTCATTGGCTCTTCAGGTGATGAAAATCACATACATATTTGTAGATATCTAAGGCTTCCTAGAAACCATTTTATGCAACATTCCAGCAACGTTGGCAGCAAAAGTCCTCTCTTTTCATGTGTGTGTAAAAATAACGAAGAGGAAGTAACCTGTGAGTTGGAAGAAGACGCTTTCTAAGCACAGTGACAGACTTTAGTTGGGCCTGCATGCTTTACCAAAAGGAAAATGCTGAAAAAATCTTGAGGTTTTATGCTTACAGTTGTGACCCTAACTGAGTTTGTGTTTTTGTTTATGTGTTTGTTTGTTTTTTGTTTTTTTTTTAATCTTTTATCTGGAATAATATAGATTTTTTGCCATCTTCTTCTGCTCACAACCCTGACCAGATCCTTTCTCACAATGTTGAACCTCAGCTGATTCTTCTAAGTTGTGTGTTAATCAGAAGACCCAACAGGGATGCTGGGCCCTGCTTGTGGCCATCAGGCTGGCATCCAAATCTGACCAGAGAGGCAAAGCAGCTCTAAGCCAGGAGGAAGCCTGGGCTGATTTTTTTCCTGAGACAGGAAATCTACTCTCTTGTTTTTGGGTTGGCATCAACTTTGTATTGACTTTTTAAAATGGTTTCTTTTTAGGCTTGGCCCTCTATTTAAAGTGTGAACTACATTGACAAAATTATTAGAGGAATTTTTATATATATCAAATGACAGTCTCTCTTGTTTGATAAATGCAGACTAAATGAATTTGAGGACATTTAAGGATAAACATTTTAGCTCAATCCATGACATTTGCAATAAAGTTGACATCCAGAAGACCTGGTACTTAGTTTCTTTTTAAGAGCAAATAATTTCTGACCATAGTAAATAAAACTTCATTTACATCTTTAAGTATTATAGTCTCCTAGTGTTGTTTCCAAAAATATTTCAAAGAAGATTTGAATTCAAGTCATGTATACAGTATGTTGTAATAAATTAAAATTACTTGTGTACAGATTTTTAATTATCAACCCTTTTTGTTATGTTTTAAGTTAACCTTTTGTATAAAGGTTATAAAAATTTTTAAAGATTTATTTACTTATTATGTATGCCTGCAGGCCAGAAGAGGGCACCAGATCTCATGACAGATGTTGGTGTGAGCCACCATGTGATTGCTTGGAATTGAACTCAGGACCTCTGGAAGAGCAGCCAGTGCTCTTAACCACTGAGCCATCTCTCCAGCTTCTGACTTTATAAATCTTAAACCATACCCAAGCTATAACTATTAAGGTACAGAAAGCTCATATAATAGTTTTATAAATCTTGAGATAAGTTTAAATTTTAACAAAAGTCTTAGAAAGTCAAGTGAAACCAATTGTCTGTTTTTGGTTTTGTATTGTTTTTTTTTTCTCTCTTTTTGTCACAAAATTAGGTAGCTCACCTGTCATAGTGCAGACAGAAATTTTTTAAATAATCATGTTTGGGGTCAAGAGCACAGGGAACCGTAACCCAACCCGAGAGCCAGTTTTTCAATAAAGCAGACAATATTTCAATAGTATTCATATCTAAAAACTGAATTCAAGAGAAGGCTCAGGGAGGGGAAAGTCCAGGCCCCGGTTAGTGACGCAGCCTTGGCGAGTGGCCGAGCACCCACCATCCTCCATAGTTGGTGGTTGGTCTCCGCCGGCTGGGTCTGCTCTTCCTGCTCCCCTTTTGGGCTGCAGGTTTTTTTTTTTATTTTTGTTTTGTCCTCTCTGCTTTGTTGCAGCCCTTGAGTGATTTCTGCTGCCCACCTTTCTGCCTGCCAGAGTGTGGTATTTAATCCCAGCCGGCACCTAGCAGCAGACTCAGAAAGGAAAAGCAGAGCAGCACAAAGTTTTTGGGTCCCTGCAGCTGTGGCTGTGGCAGATTTAAAGCAACAGACTCAGGGAAAAAAGAAAGAAAGAAACATAGGACACAGAACATTCACATAGACAAAGCAGAGCGGTCAAAAATAAACTTGTGGTGGCCACCTTCACTCGTTCATCTCACTGGGCTCCACCGATTTCCACCTCGGTTCAGGCAAAGCAAATTTTCACCAGTGTCGTGGGCAAGAGACAAACCCAGAATAAAACCCAGGGGACCAAGAAACAGGCACAGAAAACACAAACAATTTTATAAAACAAAACGAAAATCGATGGGCAGTGTCCTGGACAGGAGTACATGCACCTTATTGGGTACCTCTCTGCCCCAGATGGGATCCCACCAGAAACAGTGCCAGACATCTTACAGGGAGATGCCTTCTGTGACTGCCAATGGAGGCCTCCTCAGACAGGGGTCGCTGGTTTCTTTTTAGTGTGGCAGTTCATTCCAACAACCCACCAAACCAAAAGCATGCCTCGGGGCCTTGGAACATCTTCAAGGGGTGCACAACTTCCCGAGGAAGCATTCCGGTCCGGGAGTCCTGGAGTGAAGGTCTGGCTTCAGAGTTTGGGTTGGGGTCTTGATCTCACTGGGGTTTCCAACTGTTAATCCCACGGACGAAGAATAAAACCGCTTACCCAAATTCTTTGGTCAAATTGAGCAAGCTTTATTGTCTGCCAGTCGGGGTGTCTTAGCCAGGGTTTCTATGCTGCCATGAAACACCATGACCAAGAATGGAGTTGGGGAGGAAAGGGTTTATCAGGCTCACTGTTCATCAGTGAAGTCAGAACAGGAGCTCAAAGGGAAAAATCCCAGAGGAAGGAGCTGATGCAGAGGCTGTAGAAGATGTTGCTTCTTAGTTTGCTTCTCATGGCTTGCTCAACCCACCTTCTTATAGAACCCAGGACCAACAGCCCAGGGATGGCCCCACCCACCATGGGCTGGACCCTTCCTCATTGAACACTAATTGAAAAAATACCTTAAAGCTGGATCTCATTGAGGCATTTCCTCAGCTGAGGCTCCTTCCTCTGATGACTCTAACTTGTGTCAATTTGATACACAATACCAGCCAGCACACAGGGCTATCTCCCTAAAGCAGAGTTTGAGAAAATCGCATCAAACACAGGGGAAAGTAGTTTATATAGCCCTCCCCTCCACAAATTGCAGTGCTAGGGGAATTTTCAAGGATTTGGGTATTTCCAGAGGGGTTTTGGTTATATAGGAACTTGCTTGAACATCTCAAAACTATTTGGCAGAACATCTTATCAGGGTGGAGGTCAGGGTATCGATTTGACCTGGGTCAAGACCTGGACAAATCCAAGTTTTACAGAAACCAGGAATAAACTTGATTTTTGAACTTGTAACAAGATGGCTTTTAATTTTCAGATGGAGTCAGGCTGGCCTGCCAAGCAGTCACTCAGAGTGATGGTCAGACTTATTTCAGTAAACAGATGAAGGCCAAGAAGCTGTCTGGGTTGAATCAAGAGTAAAGTTTGTCCAGCAAGTCAATGGAGGAAAAGACGCATGACACAGATTCCTGTGTGAAGAAAGGGTGGCTGGGAGGAACATATCTAAGAAAGGTAATAGGAAAAAGATAGGGGAATCAACAGCAGATACCTGGAAAGGACAGTATGGAGAATGCCAAGAATGCCAGGGACATCATAGGCTTCTATGTCACATTTGTGATGTGACAAATAGCCAAGCTGGCAGCAAAGCAGGTGGCTAATGTACTCCTATGGAAGACGCTGGAGATCCTGCAGGAAAAAGTCTGCAAATGGCTCAGACCCACCTCAGTTATCCACACCCCAGCCCTGTCCAGGGGAGGAGTGTCTCCAGTGGCGGGATCAGAGCCGGCATGGCAGAACAGGAAAGGGGATGTTAAGGACAGTTCCTGAGGACACGTTGGGAAGGGGTGAGAAGAAGTGGGGGACAGGGTCTGATCAGCAGCTGTTAAAGAGAGGTGCGACTGTTCTAGAGAATGGTTGTGGAGGACGTGGGAGAGGATAGGACTGTGGCAGGAGACATGGTGGGTCTTGTCTGACACTGTTGCTGAGGAACATATTTGATCAGTTAAGGCTGCGTACAGGGGCTCAGGAAGTGACACGGCCTGGGTTTATTACTCAGCACAGAGAATAAATAAAAGCTAAAATACAGTCCAAAGCTAGCTGACAGGTATGAAGACTGATGAAAAAGTTGAATAAAACTAATTTCTGTGTTAAGTACTAATTTGTACTCGACACAAATAAAACTCATCTGTGTCAAGTGCAGTGCCAGACACATGGTGTATTCTCTGACTAAGTTGTGGCTGTGGGATACTTACGTCCCACAGGTGTGGCTTAGTACTGCTGTTGGAACAGGACCCAACCCCAGGAAGAGCATGCAGTGACTCCCCAGAATCCTGTGGGGGATGATAATCCCAAAATGCCTCTGACTGCCTAAGGTAGAAAGAAACTGAGCTTTGTTCCTTCCACGGAAGTCACAAATGCGTTCAAACTGATGGAAGGCTGGGCTCTGGTTGGATTTTGCTCTTTAATTAGGACAAGGTGGACAAGAGGCAAAATAAAAACAACCAAACAAAACAAAACCAGGTGATGAAGCGACTTGCTCAGTGCTTTTTCTGTTTGTCTTTTGATTTGAGACAGGGTTTCTCTGTGGCTTTGGAGCCTGTCCTGGAACTCGCTCTTGTAGATCAAGCTGGTCTCAAACTCACAGAGATCCACCTGCCTCTGCCTCCTGAGTGCTGAGAGTAAAGGTGTGCACCACACTCTCCAACACTCACCCCCTTTTTTAAAAGATAGGGCTTTGTTGGGCAGTGGTGGTGCACGCCTTTAATCCCAGCACTTGGGAGGCAGAGACAGGGGGATCTCTGTGAGTTTGAGACCGATACAAAGAGAAACCCTGTCTTGAAAAACCGAGAGAGAGAGAGAGAGAGAGAGAGAGAGAGAGAGAGAGAGAGAGAGAGAGAGAGAGAGAGAGAGAGACTCATTGTATACCCCAGGCATAAATGTCATGATGTTCCTGCTTCTGCCTCTCAAACATTGCAATCACAGTGCTGTACGACCATCCTTGTCAGTTCTCCATAAGGGTTATTCTACGTGTGTGTGTGTGTGTGTATGTATGTGTGTGTGTGTGTGTGTGTATGTATGTGTGTGTGTGTGTGTACACGCGCCCGTGCGCATTGTACATATGTACAGAGGTCAGAGGTCAATGTAGGTATTTCTCTCTAGAGCTCTTAGTTTCTTGAAACAGGATCTCTCACTAACTTCCCTAACCTCAATGGTTGCCTAGGCTGCATGGCTACCCAGCAAGTCCCCAGGACCATCCCATCTCTGCCTCCCAGACCTGGGCACTGCATTCTTTCCCTGCCTACTTGAGACGTTGGGTGCTGAGAATCTGCCCACACACAGAACTGGGGTTATAGGTGATCCTTGCCACATCTGGCTTTTTACACAGGTTCCAGGACTTGAACTCGGGTCCTCAAGATTGTCTGGCAAGTGCCCTCACCCTCTGAGCCATCTTCCCAGCTCCCCTGTTCTTATTTTAATTTCTGCTTTTCTAGTCTCTCCCATCATATCTGCCTTCCTCCTTTGGACCATGATGGCCTTTTCCTTCTCCAGGGTACATCTTTCCTACTCCCCTCCCTCCCCGATACCATTAGACACCGGTCCAAAGCTTTCTTCTAAGAGGCCTCTAATGTTCCCACTGATGTTATGCCCCAGTGTCTGAGGTGACCTGGCCTGGTCTTCATGTAGCTGAGAGAGTGTCTCTTTGTGTTGGCTGATGAATGGCTGCCCTGTCCTGGCCCAGGACTCAATACCTGCAGGGTAACAGGAGAAGGTGCCCTCTCTCTCTCCTCAGGTTTGTACTGCTGCTCTCAGCTTTTCCTGGGGCCGCAGGCTGCCAGGCAGGAAACTCACTAAGTTTGAGAAGCACAGCACAAGTTTGCAGACCCGAATACATCCCATCCATCCTCTCCGGACACCAGGCCCTATGTGGTGGGGGCATGGCCCAGACCTCACCCCTGTGTTGCACTCCGACTCATCTGTTTTCTGGAGGGATTTGGCTCTGTCAATAGAGCACTGTTTCCCTCTGTGACCCAGGGTTTGAACTACAGAGATTCTAGGTTAAAAAAAATATCTGAACCTGTGCTTGGATTGTGTGCAAACTCGAAGCCAGCATTCACTTTCTAAGGGACAATGGTTTTCCTTAATAGCACACCTTGGTGTTTCAAACTACAAAACCCCACCCAGTTCAACAAAGGACATAAAGTACTCACTTTGTCTGTCGGCATATTGCTTTGCTATCTCATTAAAAGGCCGCATTGTTTATTTTGCACAGGTAGTACAGGCATAGCTTGACAACTACTAAACAATAAACCATAAAATTAGGTGCCGCCCCCACCCAGTCCTTCCCAGAAGTAGCTACTGTTCACAATCAAAAGCTTGTGTGTTTTTCCGCAGATACTCCACACATGTTACAACCCCAGTCTTCATGAGATCCTCCCACATACTGTGAGTACCAGTTGGCTGATGAAGGGAGTGAGGACGTGCAGCCACAGGGGTAAATCCAAAGTTCGAAGTTCACCCAGTGTCCGAAACAACTTGCTCCTAAATTTGTTCTAGAATCATCCCCTTTGCTTCAGGGCAGACTGGACTCAGGGCCCTGTTTGGGGTGGAGCAGGCCGTTCAGAGCCCTGTCCCAGGTGCTGAAGGCTCTGGCAGAGGCAGAGGACCCCTGAGCCCCTGTCCTCACCAGGCTCACTGGCAGCAGCAGGGATACTGCGTGCTCGAAGAGAGAAGACAGAAAGCCACACGCTCTGCTTGGACACTGAATCTGCATGTGGTGCCAGGTGGGCCGTTCTCTCTCAGTTCCTCGTTTATCTGCAGTACAGACGCTTAGTCTCAGGACTTGACAAAGGCAGGAGCAGAGCCCTGAGCAAGCACAGTCCCAGCTCAGGGCAAGAGGTCCAGGCCAGGGGATGGGAGCTGCCCCCATGTGGTGGCCCAGTGAAGTAGCTGGATGAGCAAGGGTCCATTTGGCTCAGTCTCAGCAGACAGCAGTTGGGTATGGGATGAGTTCGGTAATACAGGAATGAGCCTCTGGTTTCCCTCCCTCTGTGCATCCTGTCTGTAAGGTGGACACACGGTGGCCTTTGAAGGAGCAGTCACCAGCAGCTCATGGACCTACAAACTCTCTGCTCAGAGCGTTCTCTTTTCCCTCCTCATCCCGTCTTTCCTCCTTTAGCTCTCTTTTCTCAGAGAAATCTTTCTGGGTTCATTTCACTCACACACAGACACACATGGACACCAGCACACACACAGACACAGTTACATACAGAAACACATGCAGATACACAACACACGCACGCATGCACACACACACACACACACACACACACACACACACACACTTGCTAATTAGCTCCCATCACACCAGGAGCCATCTTGCCACCAGACTGTGCTACAGGGCACTGAACACCAATATATCCTCAATGCTTACTCTAGGGCCTGGCATGTAAGACGGGCTAAATCTTTTTCTTTTCTTTCTTTCTTTTTTTTTCCGTGAATGACTAAAGTGAATCATTCCTGTGTTGGGGGCCAGACCTTGTCTGAACACAAGAGGAGCACCACCTCCCAGGCTAGGCTTTGGTTCCTCTCCGTCTTGCTTCTTGGCTTGGTACTCCTACATCCTGCCACCACGCAGGATGGTCCTGATGTTGCTTGCTAAATGAATGAACGGGTTCTTCGCAAGGAGCTCTTAGAGGGGCGTTTCTTGAGCAGGCAGTCTTAAATTCTCTTCCTCCGAGGGTCAAAGGCAGGCAGGCCCAGGAAGTGTGCAGCTAGATTGGATTGGAGCTGAGCAGGCTCTTTGTTGCCTGTGATAACAGAGGTCAGGGCCCAGGTCACTTGAAGCCCTGTAAACCCTCTCTGGTTGTGACGGGTGAGGCCCAGCACTTTCTCCTTCGGAGGAGTGGGTGTGATAGATCCCCAGGCCTCTTCCCCTCAGCCTGCTGTCCCCAAGGGGGGGCGGTCAGGCTAGTTCAGAGTAGGGGTGTCGCGGCCAGACGGCTGCTGTCCTCTGCTGTCTGGAGCCCAGCCCTGGGCTCTCAGCCCCCGCGCGAAGGGAGGCGAGCCGGAGCTGTGCAGTGAATGCAAAGAGCTGGGCGAGCTCCCAGCCCGGCGCCGCCGACGGCGTCCTCAACCGCGGCCCAATGAGAAGACAGCAGATAATTTATTCTCTAATCCCGGTTCGGGTGCCGGGCGCGGGCGAGTGGCGTGGGCTGGGGGGGGTGGGGTGGTCCCCTCGTCCTCTCTCCCGCTCCCGCGGCCACCCCTCCCCCGCCCGCGGGCTCGGGCCGCGCGCACACACACACGCACACACACACACACACACACGCACACACGCGCACACACACACACACACGCACACACACACACACATTTGCTGACAATTAGCGAGCACACCTTGGCCGCGCGGCCTCCGGCGGCGCCGCAGCTTTTGTCTCTCGCCCCGCCGGGCGCAAAGTTGCCGCTGCGCCGCGCTGCTCCGGTGCCAGCCGCCAGCCGCCCGCCGCCGTCGGGGGGCGTGGAGGGCGGGTGGGCCGACCGCCGGCCCGGGGCTAGGGGCCCGCAAAAGGGAGGCGGAAGAAAAGTAAGGCAGCGCTGGCCCCTTCCTTTGTTACAGCCTGAGTGTGAGCGCGCGCGGGAGTGTCGATGCGCGCCGGGCGGTGCGTGTGAGTGTGCGCGTGTGTGCAAGGGAGCGTGTGTGTGCATGTATGTGTGTGCGTGTGTGTCTGTGTGTGCGCGGATCGGGACCCAGAGGCGCGAGGCGGCAGCGCGGGCACAGAGCGGACCCGCTTCGCGGTCTTTCTCCGCCGCGCACAACTCGGGCGAGCGGGCAGGTAGCCGGCTCTCCCCGGGACTCAGATGGGGACCCCACCCCGGCCGGGCCCGGGAGGTCTGCGGGGTGAGGGAGGACTGGAGGGAACGGCCCGCGAGGGTCTGCCCCGCCGCAGGGGGCGCCGGAGGCGCGACGAGTTCCGGGAGGAAGCCGGCGACGTGGGGAGGGGGTGTCCCTGCGAGCCCCGGAGGGCGCGAGGCTTGGGAGGTGGTTTGTGCGGTCGAGGTGCGAGCGGGAGGGGGGCGGGGGCCAGGCGAAGTCTGTCTAAATGCCAGTTCCCCGAAGTTCAGCGCGTCGGTTGTCATTTCATCCCTTAATGCATATTTATGCCATGCGAAATAGGCTTCATAATTAACTCCTGGAGTCATCCGCAGAGGTTAAAGGGACCCCGAAGATTTGTGCATTGATTGGGTATCCGGGGTGTGTGTGTGTGTGTGTGTGTGTGTGTGTGTGTGTGTGTGTGTGTGTGTGTGTACGCGCGCGCGCCCCGTGCGAACCCATTGAGAAGAATAATTATTTTTCTCCGCTGGAAGCTACAGCCGAGAATCAGACGAGGAGGGAAGAGAGAGGTTGGAGAGGGAGAGGGGAAGAGGGAGACAAAGGAAGTGAGTGCAAGAGAGGAGCCGGCTCAGCATCCGAACTGTGAGTACTGAGCGGAAAACAGGCAGAAAGTGCCGGGAGTCGGCGACCCCTCTGCGGGCCGGGTTGGGGGCCGGGAAGCGCCGAGCACTGGCGTCTCTGCTTTGGGTTGGTCGGGCCCCGTCCACCTCCGGCAGGCTCACCTGAAAGCCAGATCTGACCCGCTGCCGCCTGTGCCAACCATTGCCAGGGCTGGGCGAAAAGGAAGCCCCCCACCCAGGCCTGGATGCCTTTGTTCCTTCTAAAGGGTTCCGCAGTTAGTGGGCTTCAGGAGGGAATGTGAGGGAGCTCGCTCCCTAAAGCTGAGTCGACCTCCCCTGGCTGGGTGAAAGCCACTGTGAGTGTTTCCCTCTCTCCTTGGCTGCGTGCTGGAATGCGACAGCGAAGGGGCTGAACCAGGCAGGGGACAGGACTTTGTAGCACCTGTGCATTTGTTTGGCACAATCCTTTCCAGTCACTTTGGCTTTGGGGTCTGATAGGACCCCTGAGCCCTGAGGTTCCTCCCACCCCTCGTCTCTCGCATACCTAACAAGGGCCTGGGAGAAGCCACCCAGGAGGAGGAACCCTGGCTGTGGTAGAGGCCCTGTTAGGCAGCCTTGAGAGGACAGATACTCCCCTTCTTGAGAAAGGGTCCCTGACCACGGATAGTGTCCCTAAAGGAAGGCCCTGCCTCTCCAGAGCTGGGCAGGAGAGGGCGCCTGGGGGCCAGAGGCAGGGCCCTCCTTCCTAACCAACATTCCTCAGCCTCCCTTCGGAAGCACCGGTATTCAGCTCTCCGTCTTCATTAGCAGATTCTTCTCTCCTGGTCTGATTTAATTTTCCCTGGTGAATTTTCAAGGGTACTTTCCTATGCCGGCGAACAACTTAGTTGAGGGCTAACTTAGCAGCGGAGGAAGTCAGCTCCTTGGTGACTGGGTTCTGCATTGAGAGAAGGGGATTGTCCCCCAAGAGGTCTCCGTGGTGCCCGGCTGAGGCACAAGGCTGGGGACAGCTTTTACTTTTCAAATTGTTAAGTTTCATCAGGGCTGTTCCAGATGCAGGCTCTTAATCCGTTCCCTAGCTTCCTCCAAGGGGTCACTGGGCACTTTCTCCTGCCCATAAAGATATGACTACCCAGGAGGCAGGGTCATTCTAAAAGCACGATGAGGGCACAGAGGCCCGAGAGTAGGCGTGTCAAGTCTAGCCTGTCCCTTGGAGTCCTGTCATAAAGCTGATTGACAGAGACCCAGGGCAACTCTGACTTAAAGTCATGCACAGTGACTCGTCCCTCACTGGTCCCATCGTGAGTCCTAACCAAGGGTCTTTCACACCGTGTTTGACCCATTGTATATACTTAGTGCCCGTCCCTGAAGGAGAAGCTGTCCCCATACATCTCATCATGCGAGGTTTAGGGGACATGGCTGAAGGGGCAGGACTAGGTAGGCGTTGGCAGACATGAGAACCATTTGATATTATTCATGATATTCTCAGGCAAACTGCATGCAAATTTGCCAATGGCCCATTATCATATTTTTCTCTAACAGCATGGCAGACTGAGAAGCAAAACTGTGGCCTGGGTTCTGTGCTTAGGGAGCTTGAACTCTGGTGGCATAAGCTCCTTCCTGTACTTTTCCTCCTGTAACCCAGCCAACAGGCTCAGTGAGGATTGGAGGAGGGCTGAAGGCTGGAGAGACCTGTCCCTCACCTTCCACTTTTGCTGTTGGAGCTTGGCTACTACTGGAGAAGCCCCCAGGGCAAAAGAAAATTCGTGCCTGACTTCACTGTGGTTTCCTGTTCATTGGGAGCATCTGCCTCCTCTAAGGGGACTCTCAAACTGTTAAATAAGAGAGGACCTGAGCTGCTCATGCTTTGGGGTAGAATCGGAGGGTGTGTATGGCAGGCTTGAACCACGGGAAAGGCCACCTAGAGAGGGGAGGTCATCCTGTCCTCTGTGGTAAGCCCACTCCCGATCTGTTTCTGGTCTGGAGAGCAGTGTATGGGAGCCTGCGCGTCCTTCAGGACCCAGCTGTCTGGGTCAGTACGAGGCCAAGAATGTACTCACAGATCCATCCCAAATGCAGTTCCAAATTGGAAGGTCTATTTGGAGCAGAGACAACAGATTGAATCTCTTGAGGTTCCTTTGAACCTTCAGCAATGCCTCCCACCATGGTGGGCGGAATCTGATTGCAATACTGCTCCTCATCACATCCCACAGCCGAGGACCTACAAGCAGACAGGCTGGTGAGAGCCAGTGCCTTAATATGGTCCCAATGTCCCCTTGCCCTGCCACCATGGGCTGAGACAGGTCTCCTGGGCTCCGAGTAGCCCCAGAAGACACACAGGTAAAGAACCTCTGAGAATCAGTTCCATTGTAGACCCATGAGTCTGGATGGGGCCGTAGGCTTGGCTAATTGAACTTATGAAAGATTTCCACACAAGCATCTGGTTTATGCTGGGCCCACTGGATGTCCAGTGTGACTCTGGAGATCGGTTGTAGACATGTACTTGCCTATCTCTGGGAACATGGAGCCCTGCCCCCCGTGGAAAGGGTGGCATTCTACTCTCCTTGGGCTAAGCCCACCCAGCCTGTCCCTGGTCCTTCTCTCTTGTGGAGAGCTGACATGGGATGTGCCCACTCCTCTCCTTTGAGAAGCCTGCTCTCCTAGGCTCTTCTTTCGCTGAAACCTTTGCCCCAGGAAGGGAGTGTTATGAGAGGGCATCCCTTAAGAGCTCGCATTTCCCCAGTAAAGCAGACTTCAATTCTAGCCTGACCTGGGATCTCCAGCGCGTGCAGAGCTCATCAGAAAGGGCCACTCAGCTGCTCCCAGGGTCTGCTTTCCCAGCACTCGCTGGGCTCCTGAGGGAGCGGTTGGAGGTCAGGGACACTTTAGGCCTGTTTGCTGGGCCCTCCTCCTCAGTCTAACACAGGCCACCTCAGCCCTTAGCTTGTCAGTACCCCACACTTTCAGGGGTTCTCCCCTTCCCCCTCTCCCTCTGTCCCCTCCGCCTGTTTCCCCATCACACAGCCCTGCAGCAAAACAAAAAAGAAAGAAACTCCAAAGGAAGCCCCAGTTTTCTTAGCTGTAACTACAGTGTTAACATTACTGGACGTAATTAATAGACGGCAGGTACGTGCAGGAGTTTCCACTCAAAAGGGTTAAGTTCCTCTTACCTGTGGAAGATGCTCTAACACTTCTAAGTACACACCTTCATCTCCAACCCTTTCAGATCTGCCCCTACCGTTTGCCCCACCCACCTTGCCTCCTGCCCTTAGCTCCCAGGGCAGGGCTACTTTTTCTTTACCCCCTTCCTTTGGCCCCTGCCCATCCTCCCCCAGCACCTGCCACAGGCCACAGGGTCATACTGACAAGGGCAGGGCAAAGCCCATGGCAGTCTCAGCTTATCGCAGGAGGCCCAAGAATGTGTGGAGTCATGAGGGACAAGGGAGAGCCAGCAGCAGGAAGAATGGGGCCTCTGTTGGGACGAATTTCCCAAATCCAGCGCTTAGCTGAAGGGCACACCTGCAGCTTCCTCAGAGTAGGTGCTCTCTGCCAGGGTGGTAGGTGATGGAGACAGGGTACGGGACAGCTCTGTAAAAACTACGTTTATTTATTTTGTGAGTGTGTACGTATGTGGGCCTGTGACCCGTAGCATACATGTGGAGGACAGCCTGGGGACAAAACTCTGGACATGAGACTTAGTGACAAACAGCTGTAACTACTGAGCCTTCTCCCCGGCCCTGGCTTGGGTTCCTGAGTCCCTGAAATTTCTTAGGATTTTGAAGAGACAGTCCTGGGACAGGGAGGAGCAGCAGAGGCCCCTGTGTACAAAGAATGTGTCTTTGGCCACCTGAGCTCAGGCTCCCATCGCTAGCAGAGCTGTTTAGGGGTGGACTCGGAGTGTAGGGACAGTGGGAAAGGCTGAGTCCTTGTGTTCTCATGGAACTGTGGCCTTGTACTGCCTTGGGGACAGAGAAAGCAGGCCCGAGTGAGGAGGCAGGCTTTTCTTGGCAAGACGAGGTGGGGCCCATTTGACCCGCTTTGCCTTCCTCTGAGAGTCAAGTGAGGTCCAGCCAGGCCTTACCCTGAGACCAAATGGCTGCCACTACCACGTCCAGCCCTGCCAGGCCTTGGAGCCTAGAAATAGCTGCAGGGCTCACCCCATTCCAGAGCTTTCTTGGGGCTTGTTGGGTGTGCTGGGTCTGGCAGTCAGGACATTGCTGTGGCCGGGAATTGGAGGCTTCACTTGTGAAGAAGGGACAGTGTTGGCCAGGGCTGCCCTTGGTTTTCTGAGGCAGGGGAATAGTGGTGACAGGGTGTGTGGTGAGGAGGGAAAAGAGGAGGGGGCCCTGCAGGGAGCTGCCTCAGGTCTCCTGCCAAAAATTAAACCCTAAAAAAAAAAAAAAAAAAAAAAAACAAAGCTGGAGGGTTGCTCAGGGAAAGGAGAAAAGGGAGATGGCAGACGAGGGAGGGACCGAACAGCCCCTCCACACCAATAGCCCGGCAGGGGATGTGAGTAATACTCGGCTGGTTCAGAGGGAGTGAGATCAAAAGCGAGTAGATACAAGAGGTTTGTGCTTCAGCAACCAGACAGCCAGAGGCTCAATGAGACCTTTGTTAACCCAGGCCCAAGTCAGAATGGAAGAAATACCTGACTACCCGCCCACTGACCGCCCGCCCCCACCAGTCTGGTAGGGGAGAGGCAGGTCACCTGAGAGTCAAGGCAAGTTGGGCACCACTAGGCCTGGCTAGGAGTGGGTGGAGGAGGGAGGAGGCCTGGGCCAGGCGTGGAGCCTGGAGTGAGCGAGGGAGGGAGTGGCTGCCTGAGAGGCAGGAAGTGGCTCTTCTGGAATTATAAAGGGACCTACGGGGGCTACCTGGTGAACCTGCCATCCCAGCCCCTAACCACTACCCCTTGGAGGGGGCTGTGGACATTCGGCCTGCAGCACACAGCTTTCTGTAGGTTTCAGGGCTGGGACCCTGGGGGTCAGTGAAAAGGACAGAGATGAGAGGCTACGGAGCTGACTGGTGACTTCAAGTGTGGGGCTGAGTGATGATTCATTGAGGTAGGGTGTGTGTGTGTGTGTGTGTGTGTGTGTGTGTGTGTGTGTGTGTGTATGTGTGGTGCATGCTGGGAGTTCAGTTAAGAGGATTGCTTCCCCATGCCTCCTGCAGAGCTGGCCCTGGCACAGGTTGGGGGTAGGGTTAAAGAAGGGAGCATTCAGAGTACCCCCTTATTGAGAGTCCCTGGGAGCGGTCCAAACCCAGTCCGGAGGTCTGAGTCCCCCGAGACTTTCCTGGTTTTAGGTGAGAAGGTGCCTTTGGGGGCCCACTCTTTTGTGGTAGATGCTGAAGCTGACCCACACGTCAGAGAGGAGAGGAAATTAACCTGTATTTAGGACATACTTTTCCCAGGGTCCCGAGACCTTGATGATGCCCCTCCCTCTAACTCAGCAGATGAACTGCTCAGAGCTGGCTGCCCCCAGCTGCTGGGGATTACTGCCCAGGTCCTTTCTCACCTCTAAGTCTAGAAATCAGCTGAAGAGCAGTTCTGAACCTGTGGGTCTTCCCCTTTGGAAGCTGCAACATGAGATTATTTATTTATATTGCGATTCATAATGGCAGCAGAATTACAGTTATAAAGTAGCAGCAAAATAATTTTGTGGTTGGGGGTCACCGCAGTGTGAGGAATTGTATTAAAGGGTTGAAGCACTATTTAGAGAATGGTACAGCTCCCAGTTCACCCAAAACGGGGGGGAGCTCAACTCTTGTCCCCCCTCCAAACAAAGCACACTGCTGTACTGGGAAGGGTTAATTAAGCGTAACCCAAAAAGAAAAAGGAGGCCTCTATGGATCCTGGACTTCTTGAAAAGATTGCCCTTATTTGTGAGGGGAGAGGGTAGTTAGGGACCTGGGAGGGGGCTGGATGCTAATTAGAGGAATCTGAGGAGGCCCTTTATGGCCAGGAAGCCGCACCTCCCCATACCCACCACGAGGACCATTGTGTGGGGCCTTTGAAGGGCTAGACTGGAAACTCATTATTGCCGTAGCTTTAGTATTCTAGGGGCCCGCCGGGTGGTGGTGGGTGGTGAGGGAATGCAGTGGGGGGTGGGGGGCTTGGGCTCAAGGTGGGGAGGAGGGAGGTGTGAGATCCCCCAGTTCCCTGCTTTTGGAGACTCCTGCCACTGGACCCCTCCGCTCTGCTGTGGCCTATGGCTTTTCATTCCTATGTGATTGCTGTTCTGAACTCATGTAGGGCTAAAAGCCATGGGCTACAGTGAGGGTCACGCTCCTCCTGCACCACCACACTCCCTAAGGGCCAGCCACAGGGGGCGCCAGAGGGAGGGGCTGGCACATCTAGTGGCTCTGGATTTGGGGATAAGCTGTGTGATCTTGGCCACGTCACTTCCTGTCTCTGGATCTGGTCCCTTCACTGTGAATGCGAGGAAGGAGGCGGCAGGGTGCAGATGGCACTAAGGCCTTACTGAGGGCTTTATTCCTGTGACTGACCTGCTGAAGCCTGGGTTGGTGGATATGTGGGGGCTGGCTTCACCTTCTCCGTCTTGGCCTTTTATTTTTCCTCCCTCAGCCCAGCTCGAAGTCCTGAGCTGCTCTGTCCGGACGCTCAGGACTTCGGGAGCATTCAGGCCAACCACCCAGTGGTGGTGGCAGCAGCATGTTCCAGAGTAAAGGTGGGGAGGGCATGGCTCCCCGGGGTGCCACGCTGGAACTCAGAGTCCCCCAGCTTCTGGTCCTTACCTCGGCCCTCTGCTAGGTTCCTGGAGGGCCCTGCCTTTCCTCCACCGACTCAGTTCTGTTCCCACTCTGAGAACTGCCGGACTCCATCCCTGCCATCCTGGGGATGCACAAATGGGGTTGAAGCAGTGGGTCTGGCTGCAAGGGTAAGGACATCACCCCACCTCCCACCCTGGGCTTCCCATTCCAGCGTGACACAGACGCTCAAGTGTGCTCACAACCAGAAAGCAGGTCATTTGCCTTGTCTTAGTTAGAGCCTTCAATTCCCCAATCAGCATTTACCGAGTGCCTAGTTGCCACAGTTCTACTGACTTATGTGTGTTAGCCTGTTTGGTCACCAAGACAGCCCTGTTGGTTATCAGCCCATGTTATTTCTGGGAAATCTAAAGCATAAGGGGGCTGGGGAAACGGCCCAGGGCAGACTGCCAGTAAGGAACAGTTGTGGGAGTCAAACCAGTGAGCTGGGGATAACACCCCAGTCCGGGTGCTGCCGTGCACGTCTTCCCTGAAGGTCTCTAGGAGATGCATACATGGCTTTGAATTTTACGCAGTTCCATGACTCGATAGCTACCCCTGACTTTCTTTAGTTATTGCGGACACAGAGAAGCCAAGCGGAAGCCCAAACCGGCTGGAGTTTGCTGTGGCTGAATCAGGCCTTCTTGGCTGGGCTCAGACAGGCGTGGCTAGCCCCTGACACAGTCCCCCGGAATTGCTGCCCTGGCCCCTGAGTTCGTTCGGGTTTCTTGTTGTTGTTCAGCTCCAGAGACCCCTTGTTTCGCTTCCGTCTTGTTACCAGTTTCCTAATTGGAAAGTTTGAGCTGAGCCGCAGTCACCTCCTCTGCGCTCTGCCTCTGCGCCTGCCTCACGAATCCCCATTGGACAAGTGAACGGCTTAAGATGCTGCCCCCTGTGAAGCTCTAGCAAGGCACATGGTAGGGCTGCACAAGAAACATTAATGGGAAGAAATGGTGAACTAGGGGAAGGTGAGAGGTAGCCCCCCTCCTCCCCCTCACAAGCCTGGGGCTGGGGGTTGGGGGCCGCCCTGGGATATCAACCTTGGGCCTCCTTTGCGTGAAGCTTTGTGCCTTGCCACTCCGGGTGGGGCTGGCTTGGAGAAGGTCCACAATGGCGCATCTCCTGTAATTGTTGAGATCCTCTAAATAGGCAAGCTGGCCCCATGCCCTCTTTCCCCGAGGAGTCACAGAGCAGCTCTGTGTCTGTCCCGTCCCTGCCTGCAGACAGCGGAAACCAAAAATATCGTAACTGAGCAATCTAAGTCCCCTACGGTCATCAGCTGGACCCGGCATGAGGCTTCCCTAGGGAGGCAGGTTCGTGTTTAACTACACTGCGAGCCAGGCACATTTCCCTGGTGGTGTCGGTTCGTTTCTGGTGGAAAAGGAGTTCGATTGCTAAGCTTCACTTCTAAATGCAAAGAAGACTGGGGAGGCCGCTGGTTCCCTCTTTCCCAGGGATAGCACCTTCTGGTGGGAGTGGTCTGCATCAGGTGCCTTGTGGGGGTCAGCCGGTAAGCTGCCGAGCCCCTTCCACAGGGTGTAAAGACATTGTTATTCAAGAGTATTGTTTTCCTGACCCTTGCTCCCAGCTCTGTGCCCTCTAAGTATGCCCTCAGAACCACTGTAACATCCTTGGCTGTCTTTGTAGTCTTGAGGATGGGGTTTTATTTTTCTACGGGCAGACAAGCAAGGAACTTAGGAGGGAGGGCCGTCCCTGCAGAGCAGGTAGTGCGGCCTCTGCAAGCTGTGGAAGGCAGAGGGGTCCATGGAGTTCCTTCTCTTAACAGTCCAAGAAGGGGTTAACTTCCAAGGAGAACACAGACTTCTCCAGACGAGTGCCCTGTGCCCAGCTTGGCAGATAGCAGCCCTGGGAAGAGGTCCTGGGATCTGTAGTTTGTGCCACCACCCACCCTGGGTCAGCCTGTTTATCAACACTGCCATGCAGACTACAGTTCCCAGAAACCTGGAGGCCAGGCTTTGCGGGAAGGGGTGTGTGTGAGGCCCAGAGATAGATGGCTAGGGAGAGGAGAGGGAGGAGGTGGGTGAAAACCCAATTCACCCCCTTCCTTTAGAATTCTTTCTCCTGGTGAGTCTGCTGTACCGCCCGAGCTAATCCCCAAATCCGGTCTCCTAAGCTGCAGCTGCTTCCCTTGCAGGGATGAATGGCTCAGGGAGGGAAGGTGAATTCATATTTTAATTACTGAGGCTCGGGTGCGGAGGGCACAGGGGAGGGGGTGGAGGGTTCTGCATTGTTTCCCCGGGGGTTTAGGGCACCCTCCTCACCCAGTCACATCCCCCCTTACCTGGAGTGGGTCCTGCTGGCAGTGCTTTGCTCCTGCTCGGGAGATGAGGGGGTCGGGGTGGGAGAAACAATGGTTCCTGGCTTGTCCCAACACTCAAGTGTCATATACCCCCTTACCGCCCACTTTGATGGAGGAAATTGCCAAAAATCTAGAGACACTGAGGAATTCTAGGTCTGCCAGCCCGAAGCCCCGGCTTCCTCCTCATTAAGAGTTGCTTTCTTGTCCCATGGTTCCTCCACGTGTTCAGATTATTCGGGTTCCCCCACTTTCCCTTGAGGTGGGAGGGTCAGGAGAGAGTGTGGCTAAAAGAGAATGGGGTGAGGGGTGAGGGCAGGCAAGGGACGTGTGTGTGTGTGTGTGTGTGTGTGTGTGTGTGTGTGTGTGTGTGTCTTGTGTGTCTGTGTGTGTGTGTCTGTCTGTATGTGTGTGTGTGCGTCTGTGTGTGTGTGTCTGTGTGTCTGTCTGTCTGTGTGCGTATGTCTGTGTGTGTGTGTGGTGTGTGTGTCTGTCTGTGTGTGTATGTCTGTGTGTGTCTGTGTGTGTGGTGTGTGTGTGTCTGTCTGTATGTGTGTATGTCTGTGTGTGTGTGTGTCTGTCTGTTTGTGTGTGTGTGGTGTGTCTGTGTTGTGTGTCTGTGTGTCTGTCTGTATGTGTGAGTGTCTGTGTGTGTGTGTGTGTGTGGTGTGTGTGTGTCTGTGTGTCTGTATGTGTGTGTGGTGTGTGTGTCTGTATGTGTGTGTGTGGTGTGTCTGTATGTGTGTGTCTGTGTGTCTGTCTGTATGTGTGAGTGTCTGTGTGTCTGTCTGTGTGTGTGTGTGTGTGTGGTGTGTCTGTGTCTGTGTGTGTGGCTTGGGAGGATGGGTGATTTGTGACTTGGCATCTCTTCTGGTCATCTCCCACAAAGCAAGCTTGGCAGAGGACGTCTTGGCCATTAGACCCCAGACCATCCTGAACTGCAGGGTGGAGGGGACGGACAGCAGGAGCTTGGGACAGTGTCAGCCCCCTCTTCTGGAGTTTTCGATGGCCCTTTGGCCATTCCTTACTCAAACAGTAGCTTGGGTGAGAACAGAGTTGGGGGTTCCCCCGGAGCACAGGTGAAGGGGGTTATTCCAGGATCTATATGAGCCGGTGGTGGGGTGATCATGGGATTTGACTTCTCCAGGAGGTCTCCAGCCTATGTTGGAAGTAAAGCTTACTGGCAAGTGTGGCCGGTCCAGGCAGGGAAGGGAGTGCACACTGGTTGGGGCAGAACACTGGTGCAGAGATTTAGCTCTGGGGCTTGGGGAGAAGAAATGATGTGGAATGTTCTACCTATGCCTTTCCACTTCGGGGACTCGGCCCAGTGGCCTTGTGCACAGGCTTCTGGTGCTTGAGGTTGTGTCCCTGATGGGACTCCTAGCAAGGGTGACAAGGAGAAGCCTGAGGACTTGAGGGCCAAGATTTGTGCAGAACAGCTCGACTCTGCCTTGTTCTCCTTGTCTTTGGGGGGCAAAGAACCCCAGAATCCCCCTGAGTGGCCACGTAGCAGCCCAGCTCCTGAGAGACTTACGCCAGGGCCCTCTTCCTGTGCCCCAGAAACTATCCCTGTTCCTCCTATGTCCACCTGCCTCAAATTTCTCCAGGGGGCCGGGCAAAAACTCAGAGTTTTCACCATCCGGGAAGGACTCTGGGCAGGAGGTGAAGAGGAAAGAGGATGCTTGTGACTAAGAACCCGAGAGACTGTAGACCTGGTGTGGGGCTGGGATGGCAGAAGGCTGTTGCAAGAGCTGGTTTCTCCCTAGGCGGCCTTGTGGTATCCTTCGTTGTGTGTGTGTGTGTTGCTGTTTTTCTCTTCTGATGACGAGAGAGTGCTTTCTGGGTAGTACCCTATACGTGCACCCCAGAGTGTGGCCTGTGTGCATGACAGTTACGGATGACAAGGGAGCCCACCGGCTGTCTCTCCCTTCCAGATCTAACTAGGACCCGGTGCCCACGTATTCCCTTAGGTTTGGGCTCTAAATGTCAAGCCTGGGGACTGAAGACCCAGAGAGATACAGCTACTTCCCAGGATGTCAATATGCCAACCTCAGAGTCAAGAATAGGACCTAGCATGGACACTCCCCCCACAACACACACACTCCTGGTCTGTCATGAGAGGGATCCAGAGATTGCGCCGCAGTAGATTAGATCTAGAAATATAGTAGTTGTGTCTCGGCTCTGTCTATATATATCCTAGAGACTGCTCTCTGCTCACTATATATACTCCGCTAGAGTGGGTGTGTAAGTGCTGCTGGAAAGCAGGTTATTAAATAGCAGCTTGCCTTCCTACCCGTGCTGACTCAAGCTGGGCCTCCTGCCCATCCAGCTGGTCACTGGAAATGCAGCATCTCTATTAATTACAGTGATTGGATGTATTACCAGGGACTGGGGGTGGACCCTGACAGGGCCAGCTCCATCGTGGCATTCGGCACGTTGGAAGTGTGTCCTGAAGGAATTCCCCAGGAGCCATCCACACAGTCGACGCATGGGTCCTGTTGCCAGGTTCATCAAGAAACAGGAGAGGCGCTTGGCGGGTGTGCCTTGAGTGGAGTAGGGTACCAACCACGCCATCTCTGCTGGAGATGGAGGGTGCCTTGTGCTTCCTCATTGCAAACGCTTTGCCCTAAGCTGTACCTCCTTCCTTCCCCTACTGGGCTTTACTCACCGGCTGTCTCCCCAGTGTGTTCTTCCTAGAAAGAGAAGCCATTCCCGCCAGGTGCCTCTGGGTAGGGTGCCTGCCTTCCTCTTCTAAACCGCCCTGCCTAAGCTGGCTGGAAGGCCCCTCTTCCCTCTTACAGCAGCATTGTTTAGGGACAGGATGAACAGAGACGTGAAGGAGGGAGAGCACAACCAGCGGACTACGGTGATGCACAACACAACCATGAGTAACACAAGGGCCGTAGAAATGAGTGCATAAAGGCTCCCCCAGCCTGAGCCCATAACCCTGGCCAGACTCCTGTGCTTGACCTCAGCCTGGCCTTTTGCCTGGGGAAGACGAGGTGTACCATGTGCCCGGCTCCCAGCCCTGTCTGCAGTGCGGGGACTAAGCACAATGTCTGCTCCCTGAAGACCCTCCCTTCGCTGTCCATTTTCCACATGACAGCGTTAGAGGGACTGTGTGCCACCCTTGTGTCCCTTTTGGAGTTCCCTAAGCGTTTCAGACGACTTGGGATTGTTCGAGAAGGACAGAATCTGAGACTCCATTCTAGACGTCTTAACTAGAGGCTTCTTGGGTCTGTAAACTCCCTCCTCTGGTGTGCCGGATGTGTGCCCTCAAGAGTCAAGTGGAAACCCCACCCTCATCTACACACACGTGATCCTGGAGCCTGCATGAAATGGCATGTCCAGAGGCCGCTTGGAGCCAGTCTCCCAGCTGCAGCTGTGTGGGGGTGAGGTGAGGCAGAAGGCTGGGGACCTGGGCTCAGGTAGCAGCTGGGCTTTCTCTTAGGGTGATGTCAGCCCCACACGTAGCAGGAAATGAGAAAGCCGTGCTCTGTTGGTGGAACTCCTTTCCTTGATGGTAGGACAGGCTGCAGCCTCGGGGAGCCCCGAGGGTTCTGGGAATGATAACCCCAGCGTGCTTCTCTCTCTTCTTGCTTTCTCTCCACACTCGTCTACCCTGCCTTTCCCTGCAGATATCTGGTGAGCATCCCCCGCCCAGCCCAGGGCATGCCCCAGTTCACTTTCGCCTGTTTCTGTGGTCTTCACGGCTTATGCAAGATGAAGAGGAGGAAGGAAGACGTTCACAGAGAGCGGGAAACAGCGGTGTGAGCAGAACCAGGGTCCCCACCCTTGTCAGCTCCCAGTGGACCCAGGCAGAGGCTGCTGTCTGCTGTGCAGCTCAGGGAATGTTCGTTCCGGCTTCACTTAACCAACATCTGAACCCCTATTGGTTTCCAATCTTCTGTGCTCCTGGAGAGAGGCCTCAGCTACACAAGGGGCTTTCCAGGATCTGCCACTGGCCTTCACTACAATGGGCAGCCTGGGGCCGAGGAACGAGACTCAGGGTTACCCCTCCCATGAAGCTTGGGAGAGGAAAGTAGCTGTTCTTGCGAACCCTGGAGGGTGTGATGTATGAAACACTACCTCCGAGAACAAGATGGAGTCTCTCTGGGGCCCCCGGAGTCTTGGTCCGCTCTCTGCATCCTCTTGGACAAGGTGGGCCAGTCCTGAGGTTGGAGGCCAGAGTTAGACATTTGAGGGGCCAGGCTGTGGGCACCTCTTCTGTGTGTTACAGCTCTGTCTAACCTCAGTTCTGGCTCTGGCCCACCAGGTCCTCCGTTGGCAGCACACAGGTGCGGGGAGGCCTTTCCACAAGCACTAAGCCCCTCAGGGACTGTCCCCCACATCCAGGCCGAACCACTGCCCCCATTTTGTTCACCCATCTGCTCATCCTCTCCCCTCTGCGGGAAGCTGGAGAGGGTTTGCTATTGGTGCCCACACCTTCAGAGGACTCGGGTCGGGAACCCCAGGACTGTTCTTGACTTCTCCCTCCTCAGTCCTCTTGCTTCTGGATCTTGCACCCCACACCCAATTCTAGTTCAGAAGCAAAAGAAAAGGCATTTCCTTTCCTCGCTCCTTCCTCCCCTGGCCTTGTCATCGTGCCCGGATCTCTTAGGTGCCTGAGGAGAGCTGGAGATTGAGAAGGAACTCTAACCAGAGGGAGAGTATGCAGTCTCTCATGTGCTGACTTGCTGCTGTCCTCACAAAAACTGCACGGAAAGGAGTCACCGTCCCACCACCAGCCGGGACAGAACAGAGGCCTGGCAGCAGGGCCAGGGTCCAAGATGAAAGAAGGCCTGAACTCAGTGAGGGCCTCTCTGAGCAAGGGACGCTCCCGTAAAGGGTGTTTCCTGGTCTTCGGGAATAATTACTGGCATCAAGGTGGCCGAGGTGGTCTCTGAGTGCAGCCAAGAGGCCTTCTGTTCTCCGTCGCCTGTTGGTTTCTTCCCACCTGAGCCACCTTCTGTCAAAGAATCCTAGACAAATCCTTCTCTCAGGGGAAACAGCAAGCATCTGCAGCAAAGGCCAGCAGCGGGGTCACAAGGAACAAAGCAAACTTTCCAGTTTGCTCTTAGACAGTGGCGCCTTGGGTGAGGCAGAGACTGGTAGAAAAGTTCTTGGGGGTGTACTTCACTCCTGAAGCTAGAGATCCCTCCCTGGGGGTGGCTAGCTGTGGCCTGTCCCCGGCTGCAATCAGAGTAGTCTCTCTGCAACTGGAGGATGAAATCATATCCCCAACACTAAGAGCCGTTGGGTGTCATGTCCCAACCACATAGGCTGACCCAGAGGGCAGGTCAGAGGATGGAGAACTTAGGACTGGGGAGGGTAATGGGGGGGGCGGGGAGGTAGCTCTCTGGTGCTCACTTCACAGCCCTTGCAGGGAGGCAACCCCAAGGGGGTTGTCAGAGAGCTGCTTGCCCCACAGGAGTGCCCTTGGTATGGGAGACTGAATAGCTCAAGCCCTTCCCTTAGGAACCTGGGAGGTTCAAGGTTCTTGGTACCCCAGCCCTACCCCTGCTTGCAGATAGCTGCCCTTTCTCCCTTCGTCCTGGGCAAGTGCAGCCTGGGCAGGAGGCAGTAGAAGCCTCTAGCAAATGCACACTTACTAGTTTGACTGTTTTCTCAGGGAGATGGGGACTCTGTTCCTCCCAGCATCTGGGAAGCAGCTGGAAACCTGCTCCCAATTCAGCTTCTGCCTGGATTCAGACAATTTTGTGTTTTCTGCTCAAAGTTCCCTTCACTGTGCCGGAGGAAAGGCCAGCCCATGGGCCCTCGGCTCTCAGGGCGAGGCAGGTGTACACGGCTTCCATGGATCTTTCCTCGGGGAAAGCGGCTCTGCGCCCCAGACTTGAACACAGATTCCGCCCCTCAAGGCAGTGGAGAGTAGTGTATACATGGCTGTTAGGGTTCTGGGGACCTGAATGTCCTCTAAGACCCTGTCCCAGGACCCCCAATTCTTCTTGTCTCAGGTTCAAAATAGTTAATTAAAATGTTATTTCCTTTCTCTGCTCCTAAGGGAGGAGGGCATTTTGAATGTAGTATATGGATTTATAGAAATATACAGAGAAATTGTTAATTTCAGAGGAAAATAAAAAGCAATAATTTTACTGAAATAGACATATGGGATGCGAAGAGCTCTGAGCCACGAGCAGGTCTGCCGGGTTCTAGCCTTTCTTGCGCACCAGCGATCCTGTGAGGCCCGGATGAGTCAGGCCTTATTTCTGGGACCGGTTTCTTCGATGATAAAAGGGAGGGATGGCACTCTGAGTCCCAGGCTTTGTGGGGTGTCAGGTGTCCTATGCATACCCCAGGGGATGTGCTGAGGCCACAGGCAGGCCTGAGAAGTGGTGGAGTGTGAAGAAATGCCCTGGACATTCTAGAATGTTCCCCAGTGAGGGCTGAGACTCCTGTCCTCCCTCATATCGCTAGACTAAAGGCAGTGCTCTGTGGCCTGCACAGGCCCTGTCTAGGCCATGACTGTTGCCGTGTTTGTGCTCTTACAGCACAGATTCAGAAGGGCCTAACTTCTGCTGGGGTTTACTTCGTGTGGCTGTGCTGCTCATGTCTGAGATGGGATTTGTACTGCAGCAGTCGGGAGACACTGGTGCTGTCTGTGTGGGGAGGTAGTTTCCCCTTGGGGTTCCTGCTTCCCTGAGGGCAGAAATTGCTTCCTCTCTTCCATGGATGAGTCCCTCAGCTGCCTTCCCTACCCGGCAGGAAGAGCACCTTGTATCGGATGTAGCCTGACTTGGCTGGAATTTGGAGATGGGACCCTTGGTTCCTAACCCCAAAGACAGACTTGCCGCAGAGAGGGAGTCTGGACTGCCACATTCAGGGGCCTCCCAGCTGCTGTTCTAGGAAGTCCGCCATTCATCCATGCTGTGCCTGGCGAGTGATTGGACTGATAGGCCCCCACCCCTTCCCCAGGAACCAAGAACTAGAGTCTTCCCTGGGAATGACACAGGAAGAGTCGTCCTTATCACCGCCACCTGATCCTAAAAGCTCCAAAGTACATGTTCCTACGTAATCCAGGACCCGGCAGCCTGGCTTCCTCTGGCCCCCCAGGCCAGCTCTGGAGTGGTTAGTGCCCACCACACTAGTGCTGCCGTATAGGTCAGAACCTCACACGGAAAGCAGGCTATCCTCAGGGAGGGTGAACTAGGAGCTTCTCAAAGCAGACTTACACCAAAGAAGACATTTCAGAGGCCAGGGGCCCTGTGTCGTGGGCAGTCTGGGGCCTGGGAGAAGCACACCAGGTCTGAAGTTTAAGGGCTTTTCTCGAGTGGGCTTCTGGTCAGCTCCTTCCCTGCTGGGGCAGCCTCTCTCCTCCATCAGTTCCATCCCTATATTCCCTCGGAGGGGCGGGAGGACTGCGAGCCAGGGAGATGGCAGGACCTAGACACATCCTCAGGACTCTCCCAGCCTCCCTCGCCATGGCAACGCTGCTATTTTTATCCTGTTGTTCATGATGCTCAGAGCTCTGACTTTCTCTGTTCCAGAGAGCCCAGCTGCCTTCTGCCCTCACCCCTAGCACGGCACCTTCTCGCAGAGGCCCCAGGACGGAACCGAGTGCTGGGAAATGGGGACACATTTAATTCACCCTTTAACCAAGGGGACCTATGTGGTTTGCTGGCTTAAATAACCAGTTTTGTGTTTCCTGAGAGGTCAGACTGTGATGACTGGGTGGCCAGTCAGGATGTAGTCTCAGTGAGCCAAGACCTTCACTGCCGCCTCTATTGGGGACACCCAGAGTTCTGAGGAGCATCCTGTTGGCATATGCAACATATAAAGAACCCTGCTTGGCTGGTTACAGCAGTCAGATAACTTGATGTTGCTGTGGAATTTCAATGACTTCCCCTCTGTCCCTCTACCAAAGAGCTAGGACAAATGCATTTATGGCTTTGTCTAGTCATTGTACCCAAAGCAAGACAGCACATATCCCCATGCTAGAAAGCAGATTCCCTCTAATTTAGCCATATTCCCTTTAGGAGATTGAGGTCCCACCTCCACACCCTTGCAAGGTTCTGGGGATGAAGCCCTAGGCCTCAGAACTGCTAGGCAGATGTTCCCCAGCTGAGCTGCGCCTCCAGCCTGTAGAGGAATGATTCTCTTCAAGGCAGCATTTAATGAAAGACTTCCTTAGCTCTTCCTTCCTTCCTTCTCCTCCAAGGCCCAGTCTTTGTCTTCCTGTGTCCCAAATTCCACCACAGTGGCAGGGAATCCCTGAGAATCATTGGTGCTAATGGCTTCCAGCTCTATGCTCCCATGTCAATCAGTGAGACATGACCTCAGCATGTGGGGTGGCTGGGTTATGGGTTGCATTCTATGTTATGTCCCCAACACCTTGACCCTGGAAACAGGTCCAGATCTTAACCCAGCGGACAGTAATCTATATCTCGTTAACTTCTGCTCCGGTTGAGTTGACTCCTGAACGGTTCTTTTTCTTAGCGTGTCCGGGACCCATTTACTAAGCCTCGTTGGTTTCTTTGGCCCTAGTTGCACGGTTTCCGAAATCTATGCATCTGGAGTAAGCACTTTTCTGGTTGCCACTGAAAAGCATGCTGGCAGATTCTGCTCCGATAATTGCTGTAATAAACACACTTTATAACGTCCCTGTGCAGCAAGTGAATTATGTTGTCAAGGCATGCAGGGCATCCGTGTTGATTTCACACTATAATACACAGCAGCAGAAGTCAAATGTGTTTCCACTGATCTGAGAGGAGGGAGGAGGATGGATCTGGGCAGCAAAGTCAGGAGTGTGTACACAGACGATGAGGCCTTGGGGAGCATGGCATGTGGGGGCTATCTGGGGCCCTGCAACTCTGAGCCTCATTTGCACCATCTGTAAACCGAGGGACAGCCAGCCTTGCATCTCAGGAAACTAGTGGGTGAAACTGACTGGTGCTGGAAAGGGTAGACAAAGGGGATGAGGTTTAGGGTTGCACTATGGTCTCGTGGCTTACAGCTACTTCAATATAAAATACAGGTCTTCACTTGGGCTTCTCGGAACTATCGTCAGCCCTGCAAGGAAGGAGGGATGCAGGCCTTTCAGCATTCATAGCAAAGGTTACCAGGTGGTATAATTCTAAACAAGAATTATTGTATCGAGACTCTGCTATAGATTGAGGGGTCAGGGCAGAGATTCTACTACTGTGAAGAAATGGGGCCCCAAGAAGGGACAGGAGCCTGAGCCACTGGCCCTAACCTCAAAGCCAGTCTCCTGTAAGGAAGGAACAGCTGTGGATTAATTGATTAACTCGGGTCTGTAGACAGGATCTTTCTCTATTGCCCAGGCTGTCCTCAAACACTGGATCCTCCTGGTTGAGCTTCCATGTTTGGGGTCCCAGCTGATGTGCAGTTTTCGTAGGCAGTGACTGTTCTTGCCAGGGTGCTGCTCTTCTCCTGGCTCAACTTCCTTAACGCACCACGATTTCATGGAGTGTTCCTAGGCTCGCCTAGGACAGAACTGTGCTTTTGGCCTAGGGGTTATCTTGCACGACTGCCCAGCCCCTCTGCTATCTGCATCTCAGCTTTTACCCTGAGGAAATGTGTGCTATTGTCCACTGAATTCATTAAGTCTGTGTGGAGTCCTGACCGTGAGCGGAGCGCCATGAAAGCTGCTGCAGGGAAAACAGGAAGTCAGCCAGTGCCCCCACTCCTTACACACTCACAATATGATAGAAAGCAACACGCCCAGGCTCCAGGAATGCAGATCCTCCGGTAGACTTCAGGCAAAGTGCTTCGGGACTTGAGAGCCAGGAAAGGCCTCTCAGAGGAGGTGGATGGAGCTGAGCCTCGGAGGTGAGATGGACATGCAAACTCCAGCTTGGTCTTGCCACCAGGCGCTGTGGGGACGTCTTATGTCACAAGTGGGTCCTATTGTTCCCGAGGTCCTTTCCTCTCCAAAGTCTGAGCCGTGGCATCTCATTAGTGCTCTAACTCACAGGGTTAGAATCCAGGACAGAGGCGAGTGATGAGTGGGCTAAGGGACATTTAATCCCCAGCATTGGTGACTGCATCAGAGGTTCTCCTGGGACAGGGTAGGGACAAAGAAGCTGAGAGGAGGGGCTGGCGGAGTGGCATGGTGATTAAGAGCACTCTTTGCTGCTCTTGCCGAGGACCTGGGTTCAGTTCCCAGCCCCTGTCCGAGGCAGCTTATAACTGCTTATAATTTCCAGGGGCTCCAGCACCCTCTTCTGGCCTCCTGTTGGTAAGGATCCTGAGAGCATCAATGCACATAGGACACCGTGTGGACAGGGGAGGGGGCACAGACAAGCCAGTTTGGCTCTGAGTGTGAACATGCTCTGTCTGAGACTGTACCTTGCTAGGCCACGGGTATCCTTGTTTAATCTCTAGCCCTCCTTCCTCCCTTTCTTCACTCACCCTTCTTTGAAACAGATAGTTTGCCACTCTCAAGGACACCATGCACTCTCCCCTCCTTTGCCTCTATTGTCTGTGGCAAGAGAGGGACAAAGACACAGCAGGTTGGCACACTCAAGTGTCCTTGATGGTCCTGTCTTTATCTTAGTGGCCAGGTAGACAGACTGTGTCCGTCCTATTTCCGACCTCGAGAGAGAGTGACTGCTTCTCTTTCCTTCTCGAGGTTGGTGCGGACTAGACTCAGTGTTCTACTTGTGTGGCAGCCGACTGAAGTCACTTCACGTCCCACACCTCTGCTACCCAGCTGCAGAATGCGGTTGGTAACACCAGCCCCTTGAGTTTTTGTGAGTATCATCGGGTAACAGGCTCAGGTACTCTTCTAGCGTAGAGCCTGGCCCTGGGCAGGTAGGTACGTAACTGAGATGCTCGGTTGGAAGTGTTACAAATGGCCAGTGTGTCTTTAGTGTCTCTCACATGTTCCGCTGCGGTTTTCACCGTGCTAGGGGCAGAGGAAAAGTCTCAGTAAATACAGGTCAAACTGCACTGAAGACAAGTCCGTATGGATGAGGATGTTCCGATAACTGCGAGTGCCTGCTAATGCCACCTCTGGGGAGGCTGACACAGAGGGTTGTGAATTCAAGGGCAGCCTGTGGTAGCTAGCAAGATCTATTTCGAAACAACAACACAAACAGGAGTAGCTGGACAACCTCGTTTTTCAGGTAACAGACAATGCATTTGCCCCCAACAGCAAGGTGGAGCGGTGTGTTATGTTGAAAAGGAAGCCTTCCGCTGCAGTGCTCCTCGTATCCTGCAAGAGGTGCTCTCGTAGTCTCAGCCTCAGCGGAGCCAGGGCTAGGATTGGCACGGGGGATGGGGGAAGCACGAAGGAAAAACAGCCCCACGCGTCACTCACATATTTACATCACAACTGTCAAAATAGTTATTTTTAAGTCGAGTTCCGTCTGCTGCGAGTTTAAAACCAAGCTGTGCTGGGGGGAGGGAGGGAACAGCCTAATGCGTGTGCGCAAAGCCTGGGACTGGGCATGTGTGTGTGTGTGTGTGTGTGTGTGTGTGTGTGTGTGTGCTGTATGTGTGTGTGTGCATGCGTGTGCATGTGTGTGCGTGTGCGTGTGTGTGTGTGTGTGTGTGTGTGTGTGTGTGTGTGTGTGTGTGTGTGGTGAGTGGCACCAGGCTTTGGAGGGATGTGTGCATGCATGTAGCAGCTCTTATTAGGGCACTTAAGACCTTCCACTTAGTTCCTGTGTTTCCGAGACGATGGATGGACAGGTCATTCCTGTCCCAAAGGAAGCAACCATGCACATCTTCAAGGACAAGAGGAAACTGTCGGGTTTTCACTGCCTCTGATCTTGTCCATGTGGGTCCATTTTCATCTCCAAGAAAGCCATCAGGGTCTCTGTATTGAAGCCTGAAGTTGAGGACTAGACACACTGGCCCCATTGGCCCCTCCTCGGAGGGCAAAGCTCCTCTATGAGAATTCTATATGGGCTGAGCCTGAAGCTAAGGACCCTTTGGGTAAGCAAGTAGTGGCATTGTTCCTCAATGTCAGGCCTGTCGAGAATTCATTTTTCTCTGCAAAGAGAGGGACCCGCAGATTTGACACTCAGGATGCTTCTGTCTCTCTTGCTCACTGCTCAGGGGCAATGGGATTTGAGACAGACGCTGGCTGGCCCTGCTGCCATCAATATGTGTCCCAGCCCTGTCCAATGTCTGCTCCGTAATGAGGAGTGCTTCGGAATGTCACCTCCATTAATGGGCAAGCGACACCTGTGCACAGCCAGAACCACCTCTCTGTCTTCATTAGGCAGTCCGAGGCCTAGCTGCAGGCTGCTCTGGCTGGGTGACAGATGACAGGCAGAGAAGCAGAAGCAGCAGACTCCCGCTGTCCAGGATTCATTTGCAGACAATGACCCCAAATGCCCCCTCCCCCAACAAACACCAAAATAGACAGCGGAGAAAAATGTCCTTCAAGAGCAAGGTGCGGCAGGCGGCAAGGACAGTTAATAGCTGCAAACAGGCTGCAGAACACAGGAGAGCTGATTCCTGGGACACGTGCCTCTCCTTGCCACTGATCTCCCGTTTGGGTTGTGTTGTGGGGTCTCTGCCTCCATATTGTCCCAGCTGTCATCCCAGGTCACTTTTTTTTTTCTTTTTTGCCTCTTTTAATGAATCTGTCTGCTACACAAGTCACAGCATGAGATGAGAACATATTCTGGTTCTAGACTTCTCTCCAGCCCAGGCCTGCACATAGCAAACCCCTGTTCCCTTTAATTCTTGGCATGCTTGTCCTCGTAATGGGACAGCAACATGAGCAGTGCCACAGAATGGCAGGAGACATCACATGGCTTCAGAGGATCCCTTTCTTCTTAAAATATGTCCTTAAAAAAAAAAAAAAGCCAGCATGGCACTGGAGAGATAGATGGCTTAGAAATTAAGAGTACCAGCTGCTCTTTCAGAGGACCCTGGTTCAGCTCCCAGCACCCACAGGGCAGCTCACAGCTTGTTTGTAACTCCAGTTCCAGGGGACCCAACACCCTCTCCTCACACAGACACACATACAGACAAAACACCAATGCACATTTAAAAAAATATATTACGAAGGAAGGAAGGAAGGACGGAAGGACGGAAGGCTGGCTGGCCAGCACGATGACATATGACTATGGTGGAAACACCCAGGAGGCTGACCAAGATGATAAAGAAGTCCCGGCCAGCCTGGGCTACATAGTAATACCCAGTCTCAAAACACCAAAGCAGGGAGCTGGAAAGACCAGGGTTCCTGGCCTCTCCAAGCCCCTCTGCTCCTCACTCCATCCGAGCTGCTCTAGGCACCCCAACTTTCCCGTCGACCCTGGACCACAGACATCATCCTTCCAGGCCACCTCTTCCTCGCCGATGCCGTCTCCATATTGCTTCATGAAACCCGGTTTACTCCATTTGCTTGATGGCCTGCTTTCTCCTCCTAAGCCAAAAGCTCCAGGGGGCAGGAACCTCAGACCTCATTTACACTTTGAATCTGTAGCAACAAGAACAGCAGCGTGCATGAAGTAAAACGCAAGAAATATGTAAGGGGCAAATGCACAGATGGACAGCTGTAATTTAAGACACCTGGCTCTGCAGCACCCTAATCTTCTTCTCCAGAACAGCGAGGTGTCCTCAGATGCAACTGTCATCGAGTCGCTGCTCTGTCCAAAGCACTCTGGTGACAAGACATCGGAGCCTATTGGAGCAACGCAAGGGCTTCTTGTTGGCTTCGTTACAAGTGAGTGCCATTTACATCCCCATACGTGCCAGAGTTGTTTTGAAATCATGGGAACAGGCAAAAGCCCTTCGTAAAACTTGTGGTGGCTCTCAGAACAAAGTGACAGAACTCCCAGGTGTGCATCTGAGGCCTTTTGCAAACTGTCCCCTACCAGTCAGCCTTGCTGGCGGTCCAAGCTCCTTCCATCTTGCAGTGCTCAGGAAACGCCCATGCTTCTGTGTTCGGGGGCAGTTAGGGTTCCCCGGGATTCATGTTTGTTTCCTTTGTGAGCACAGAACTGGCTTAGGATGCTTGTGTGCTTCTAAAGAGTAGTGTCCAGCTGAAGCCCCTCCTCAAGTTAATCTAGGTGCATAGATATCGCCTCTGTTCCTTGCTGCTACTTTTGGGGTTTTGTGTTTGTTTGTTTGGTTGGTTGGTTTTTCAAGACATGATTTCCCTGTGTAGCTTTGGAGGCTGTCCCGGCACCGTAGACCACGCTGGCCTCGAACTCACAGAGATCCAGCAGCCTCTGCCTCCCGAGTGCTGGGATTAAAGGCGTGCGCCACCACCAGCTTCCTTTCTGGTTTCTTTTGCCTCTGCTGTTACTGTCTTTCTACGGCTATGACAATTTTCACGTTAAGCCCCATTGCAGTTTAAAAGACAGGAGTAGATGTCCCGCAATGCCATCGATACCTTGGTCTGTTTCTTACCAAAAGGTGTTGTCTGTCCTAAGCCCTTCTGAGGGGATATAAACCCATTCCTCCAGCGTGCTCTCTCTCTGATGTCACTCGGAGAAAGAGGCTCCCTGGCTGGGCTGGCTTTTATGAGGAAGAGCAGCTTTGAATTTCCTAGGTAGAGGAGAGGGAAGTGGTGTCACCTCTACCAAGCAGCTGATGTCATGGTGTGGTGAGGTGCCTTCCTCCCACTCTAAGCTCTTGCTGTAGTGTGGCAAGGGCCTGCGATGTGTTATCTCCTTGCGAAATGTGCTTGGCCCTGAGCGACTGGGTGGGAGGGTGATATAAACAGAGGCAGTGCTACAGGATGTCCAGGCTGTAAGTGAGACTGTGTCACCCAAGCCTGAGTACCCAACCTCTCCAAAGCTGTGTCCTAGGGTTCTGTGGTGCCCTAAGACAGCAAAGGAGACCCGGGCAGTCCAGAGCCCCCTTTTGCAATCCCTCCACTGTCCTCGGCGTCACAAGAGATGACGGGGAAAGACCCATAAATGTCCCTCTCTCTTCCTGTCTGCTCTGTCCTGCTGTGCATTGCCATCACTCGTCTTGCTGTCTAGCTGTCACCACCAGTGCCCTCTGTGCAATTCCAGGTGCTTCCCATCAGCAGTAGCAGGCCCCATAACAGAAAATAGACACAGAAGAGATCTGGGAAGTGTCTTCCAGAAATCTTTGAGTGTTCTATCGTAACCATTGGCTTCTCTGCAGCCAGCCGGGTCTTGTCCCTATTGTAAGTGTCCTTAGCCAGAGTGTTCATCCCTGCTTGCTGCTTACCCAGCCTCCTCCAGGAAGCCTTTCTAATCACCCGCAGTCATTGCCAGCTGTGCTTTGGCTCTGCTTCTAAGTGTGTGTGAGCGTGCCTTGGGGCTGGAGATCAGGACCTCAGAGTGCAAGCTTTACCACTGAGCTGTGCCCCCAACCTATGAACATGGACTTTTTGTTTACATTTTTCCTTGTTTATTTTGAACTTAAAAAATCTAGAGTGAAATCTATTTGGGGTCTAGAGCCCCATCTTAACTGCCCTTCTAATCCACAGCTTATCTGAAACTTCCTTTTTTTTTTTTTTTGAAGATTTTTTAATTACGTATACAGTGTTCTGCCTGCATGTATGCCAGAAGAGGGCACCAGATCTCATTACAGATGGTTGTGAGCCACCACGTGGTTGCTGGGAACTGAAATCTGAACCTCTACAAGTGCTAGCAGTCAGTGGTCTTTACCTCCGAGCCATCTCTCCAGGCCTTATCTGAAACTTCTTGTGTGTAGCTTTGTGCCCCAAAATCTCTGGCAGTGGGCTGTGAGCATCCGGGATGACCATTTGTCACATTAGGGTCTTGTCTTGCTTGTTTTTTCCACAAGCCAGGAGGCAGGAACCATTTCAGTTTTAAGCAGCGTACACGTGTGGCTTCCTGTCTTTCTGTGGCAGTGAAATCTTTCCTTTGCGCCCTCTGTTTTCAGGGTTTCCTGTGAATTTCCCTAGCAATGTAGGCTACTGCCGTCACTCTCATGGATTGATGGAAAGAAAGGCCCAGTTGTGGAAGACACCAACCGCTTTGGTCTCAGGGCATGGAGAAATCAAGCTGGTGTTGACTGGGAAGCCTTTTGCCTAGCTTCCAATGAACTGGAAGGCTCCGTGCAGGTTCCTGGGGTGGGGCAGGGGTGGGGGGCTTGGGGGAGATGTGGCGGGTGTGTGCCTGTGTAGGTGTGTGTGGGGGATGGTAATTGTCAGTCTTATTCAATCGTGCAACAACAGACCTGGTTGGTGCAACGGGGCCATGAGTGTTATGGGAATAACTAGATGCCTTCTGATTGGATGTTAAGGGCCACGCCACAAGTTGATACTTAACAACTGTGTTAAGTACTGTGTTGGTACTGTGACTGAGCCAGCTTGGGAGCCCATGGGCCTCAAGGTGAACCCAGTGCTATCATTTTACTAAATGGACACAGAATCAAGCTGCCCTACAAATCCCCCTCTATAGCCACAGATTAGTGCAGCTCTCAGGCATGGATGAAGTTTGTGTGTGCAGTGGATGGTGGTAAATGCAGAAACACACAACTCATCAAAGTGTAGGGACCGTCTCTGGAGTGCTCAGCCACAGGTGGGGCATCTATGGACGCCATACTGTCGTCCCCCAAGGCTCGGGGTCTATTGTGGGCGAGGGGACAGAAAGATTGCAAGAGAGAGAATCTGGGGAGGACCAGAAAACAAAAACAAAACGGTGTGCTCTAGACTGGATGCCACCATCGCGCTCAGGAACTCAGCTGCTGTGGTGCCTGTTAAGATTAAGTCCATCAACATCCCAACATAGAGGCGGGACAGGCTCACAAGCTCTACCCTAGCTGAGGAGCTATTGACACCGGATGGGTGGGCAACCATGCTCTAGTGGATGGCCGCAACCCGTGAACATTACAACAGCACACTCTAGACTCAGTGGGTTAAAAAAAAAAAAAAAGGCTAGGAAGGAAAGGACGGGTAGGGATGGATCTAGGAGGAGTTAGGGGACAATATGGTCAAAATCAACTGTACGTTCATATGACATTCTCAAAGAATAAATGAAAATATATTCAAAAGAACACAACTTTTGTGGAATCCAACGAGCAAAAACCAGGGCCAGGGGAGTCGTTAGGGCGGGCTGCCCCTTGCGCCCCTTCTGCCATTAAATCATCTCAGTGAACCCTCGCTTGAAAACCACTAGGAAAAGCCGGGGGTGGTGGCGCACTCCTGTAATCCCAGCGCTCGGCAGGCTGAAGCAGGTGGCTTTCTGAGCTCTAGGACAGCCAGGGCTACACAGAGAAACCCCGTGTCTCAACCACCACAGCAAAACCAGTAAGGAAGCACACATTGTTTTAAAAGAAGTGATTTCTTTTTATGTCTGTGTGTTTTGCCTGGTGCCGTCAGAGGTGAGGGGAGAGCATGGGATCCTCTGGGACGGCAGTTACAGATGTTTGGGAGTCTCCTTGTGGGTGGGTGTTGGGGGAAAACCCAGTTCTGCGTAAGAGCAACCAGTGCTGCTGTTATTACCTCGCCTGCAGGCCCCGGTGTGCTTTTTTGTTTGTTTGTGTTTTGTTTTTGTGGTTTTTTTCATTTATTTATTTTTGGTTGTCCGAGACAGGGTTTCTCTGTACTGTCCTGGAACTCGCTCTGTAGACCAGGCTGGCTTCGAACTCACAGAGATCCGCCCGCCTCTGCCTCCCGAGTGCTGGGACTAAAGGCGTGCGTCACCACAGCCCGGCTCTCCAGTGGGTTTTGTTAGAAGCACCTTTGCTGTTGTGTTTCTACAGTGGCCCATTAGGTAACTTTCTCTTTTGTTTCACAAACATTTATTGGGGTTCCCGCTCCCACCCCACCCTCCCTCCTCCCAGTGTTTCTGTTTCCCTGGGAGCAGAAACGCTACCTTTTTTTTCCATCTCACCTTCAGCCACGCCACGGTGCCAGAGGTGCCAGGAGCTCCCGCCGCCTGGTGGCAGAGGTCTGTAACCAGAGAGGCCCCTGCCAGCCAGCACCCAATCACCTGCACTCAGTGTCCTGGGGTTGATCCAAGGTGGATTTCAGTGCCATCAACCCCTCCTCCTGTCCTCTGCCTCCTTCCCTGAGAGGCTCCAACATTGTTGGTTAATTTTGGTGTTAGCCTAAGAAAGATTAATTAGGAAGGCAAAAATTTTAAAGGTGTAATTAATCCCAGAGTCAAACAAAAGAGTGTGGATTATCTGCCTTGCTGAAGTCCTTGAGAAGGGGCATGGCCGAGGCTGAGTAGACTTGGGCAGACTCACTTTCCAAGTGTAGGGCTGTGTAGACAGGGACAGGGACAGGCGGGAGACTCTCTGAGAGCGCGCACCGAAGACACATCCATTCCTGTGTCCTGCCCAGGAGGTTCTTCCCAGGCTGCCGTGGGAGCCCCTCAAGTAGCTTCTAGACATTGTTTGTACCCACTTGCCCTTGACTCATTGAATCTAAATGGGACATCGGAGCCACATCCCACTTAGAAACGTCTAAGCGTGTCTGAAGGTAAAAGCCACGCCCCATAATGTAAGTCCACAAGATCCCCCACGGTTGGGCCCCACACAGCCTGACTGTTTTTCCTTCTCACCACCCTCTGTCATCCAGGCTCCTTGTTACAAAGCTCGCTGTTTCTGGAAGCCTCAGCCTGAATGACACGTGGAGGGCTTTCCTGTTAGCACTTACCTTATTTTCTTTTACTGATCTGTATTCTTTTCTCGTAACAGAGACGCTGAGCTCTTCAATGATACTCTTGATTTTTTTCTTCTTCTTCTTCTTTCCCTTTCCTTGACTTAAGCCAAGCATCCTGCCGGCTCTGCTATAAGAGATGGTCGATACTTGTTGAAATTCATCAGTGCTGGCTGTCAAAGGTGATGGCAGCAGGCTTTGCTCATTGAAACGCAAGCTCACCCAGCCTCCCTGGAGGAGTGGTGAATCCCTAGCAGAGTACCTGAGGTCATGGCTGTTGTAACCCCTTGCCTTGTAGCTGAGGCTCTGAGGCAGGTGGGCTACAGGAACAGGGCTGAGATGGTGAATGACTCAGCCTGTGACTGACAGCTGCTGATCTCGGCTTTGGATGATTTCCCCTTTTGCAAATGGCTATTGGCAATTGAAACCGCAAATCTACTAGCTGCTCCCCTACGTAAATTGCATTTACATTTAAATTGTGTATTCTTCCCAAGGATGGGGTTAGTAAATAACTGGCAGATTAAGCTTAAGGAGAGGAAATTGTGCCCCATATCAAATCTGAGACTGAAGTGACATCTGGCTTTTACTATTGCCATTATTTTGGTTTGGTAACAGCATGTGGCATTAAGGGAAAAGAAGATTGGATCTACATTTTAATGAAAGGAGGAAACTCAGGGTTTAGCTACCTTATCATATTGAATACCTAGTCGATTGGCAATTAAACTCACCTCAAAACTGGGATACAATGTCTTCACAACTATGGAAAGAATAAAAACAGAGCAACCCAATGCCTAGAACCACACAGATAAGACCGACAGGAAGGCTGTGCACATTGACGACAAATATTTCAGGATTTCACAGGGCACAGGAATTCTCAGATGTAACAATGCTGACAATATCGACATGAATATGCATGAGGAGAGCTCGAGAGGATGGTCTGTCTGAAAACAAACGCACAGGCTAGGGAGCTCAACGCAGAGATGTTTGAAGTCAGCTGAGTTTAGCCCTGCTGGTTTCAAATTCCAGGGGTTTGACCAAGAAAATATCTCAAAAATGCCTGCCTCTTTCCAACAGTCTCACTGTTGGAAACGGGAGAGATTCCACCTGCTGGCTGATTTTTGTTGAAAGCAATTCTGGGCCATGTGAACACAATGCTTCCGCATCCTAATAAGGCAAGCCTATCATTTATTTGCTTTGGTTGAAACAAATGTGTCAATTTTCTAAGTCTTTGTCTGGTGAATTCAGTGTTTGGATGCTGATAAATGATCACATCACATGTTTGGAAACTGGTGCTCTAGTCAGAACTTTGGAGCACAGTCTGGGAGCATCCAGACTTCCTAGCCACCCGCCCCAAGATGCTCCCTTCTTCCCCAGGCCTGGAAAAGGCTGGGCACATAAAAAGTGTAAAGGGGATGGAGGCTCCAGGAGGAGGGGTCTGGATAAGGAAACCCCCAGACCAGGGCTCACGAATAAGTAAAATAATGAAAATATGTAGGATGTACTGGGTGCCAAGCTCTTCATGTATTTTAAGTCACAGGGGCCTCATGTCAGTCTCACTGGGAGAGTGCCAGCTGTCACTGCCACTGCAGATGAGGGAGGACTCAGCCGTCTGCAGATGGTAGGAGATGGACTGGGTTGCTGTCTAGGCAGGCCGGCTCCTCAGCCTCCCTTAAACTCTTTCAGATGGTTCCATTTCCCCTGGTGTTTAATGAACACACTGTGTTTTCACAGTTACATTTTGTCTCGCATAATTGTTTTGAAAAACCACAGCATTTTTTCTTGAGAGACGGCTCTTTCCCTAAAATAAAGCAGCAATAAGATCTACGTTTTGCAAGGTAACGATAATATATGTCTCAGCTGCCTTGCGGGTATCCATAGAATGGAATGAGACCTGAACGCGTTTTAAAGAGGCCCAAGCCATGAGACTTCCATGTGGTCAGAACATGCGCTCAGTCCCGCTTATTCTTTTAATTAAAAGACAAAACCATCTATTGCATATATGTGTGACATGTTTGGACACTGGCGTGCCACAGTGTATGTGTGTGTGTGTGTGGGGGGGGGGAGGTGGTTGGAGAATGGATACCTTTCAGCTGTCCTTTCCACGTGAGTCTTAGGAATGGAACTCAAACCATCAGACCTAGTGACAAGTGTCTTTTCCCAATGAGCCATCTTGCCAGCCCCGGATTCTTCTTTTTCTTTCCTTCTTTTTACATTTTATTTATTTTAATGTATGAAGGCTCTGTATGTATGTATGCTTGCACACCAGCAGAGGGCATCAGACCCCACTGTAGATGGTTGTGAGCCCCCGTGAGGTTGCTGGGAATTGAACTCAGGACCTCCGGAAGGGCAGCCAGTGCTCTTTGCTCATTGCTGAGCCTCCTCCTCCTCTTTTTTTTTTTTTAGGGGTGGGGTTGAGACAGAGTTTTCCTATGTAACTGCTTTGGCTGTCCTGGAACTTGCTTTGTAAACCCTCGGACTTACAGAGATCCACTTACCTCTGCCTCCCGGTGCTGGGATTAAAGGCGTGCGCCACTACAACCAGCTCAAATTTTCTTAACTGAAAAACCCTTCATTGGATCCGAGTCTCTTCCACTTTCCTGTTTCCCTGTGACTTTGGATGGTGGCATTTGTCTGACTTCTCGTTTTCTCCTCCACATTGCTTGGCACCGGTTAGTCCCAGGCGGCTCCTTCCTCCCTGTGCATGATGGCAACTTGTAGTCTCTTCAAATATTCACCAGTGCACTCCGTCTCTGAAGCTGGCCAGCGCCTCCTTCTGCTTGAACTTAGCTTCAGCCCATCAAAGTTGCTGGGCCGGAGGTATGCCGCTGATGTCACATTGTCAGTATTGTGATCATCACCATATCTAACAGGCAAAGAAGGGGCAGTTGTTCATGGCAACCTTTGGGTGAGACTCACCCAGCCTGAGACAACCATGTGAAGGGGTGAGTGGATTAATCATCCAGTTGGATTTCATTTGAATATTTGTCTGCCATATGTGTGTTCCCTCTAGGCAATTGTCTAATGTCACTTGAAATTGATGAGAGCTCTTTGAAAGGTTATTTTTGGGAAGTCAGAGAAACAACAGACAGCTGTTCTCTGGAACAAATGTCGCCGGATCTGCCTAAGTGTGCCTTCAGTACCAAATAAATAAATAAATAAATAAATAAATAAATAAATAAATAAATAACAAAAGTCTGAGCTGCTGAACCACAGTGTCTGTCCTTTTCCTTTCCATCATTAGACTGATTTCTGGAAAGGTTCATCCAGCTCCCCCAATACATGGGGAAGGCAGAAACTAATGTTAACCGAGACCACGTTAGCAAAAAAAAAAAACGAATCATAGCTTGACGAATAAAGTAGCCCAAGCAAGTGTTTCTGAGCGCTCTGTCATAGGTCACACAATTCCCTGGCTTCTTCTAGCCTGTTTACGATGCGCTTCCTAATTGGACATTGACAGAGCACCAATAAAAGCAAAGTCATTTCTTAAAATGGGACTCTGTCTTCCCAGGCTGAGTACTTAGCTTGTTTTCCCTGCAATATTAAAATCCTTGAAAGCTGTTAGAAATGAGGCACCCTTCTCTACCGTATTCAGTGGGAGATGGGGTCAGGTTTGGGGGTGGGAATCAAGAGATAAAGGCTACACAAATAATTGACTGGAGGCTGTACAGGTTTCGACAGATCAAGATTTCCCAAACCAATATAACCCAGTCCGTGTGGAGAATTAAGCATTGGCTTTTTCCAAGTGCCAGTCCATGAACCACAGTGTTTCTAGTGCCTAATTAAAAAACCCACCGTTGGCGGTACACCGTTAGCTCACTAGGCGAGGAGCCTTGTCTGCAGACCCACCGGTGGAGGAAGAGAACTGCTTAACCTACAGACAGACAGACGGACGTGTGCTGTGCTACCCACCCGTTTCCCCAAGTGCATATGCACATGTACACAAAGTACTCGTAAAAAAAAAAAAAAAACGTTTTAAGGCCTTGAAAAACTGCATCTCATTGTGCTCAGTGTTAAACTGCACATTCGAAGACCGCTACAGCTCCCAAATCTCTGAGCCCTGAGCTCCCTGTAGCCTCAGGAAAAGGAGGGCAGAGAGAAATACCGTTTCTAGCTCAGTGGAAACAAATCTTTCTCAACTCTTTCATATTTAATTAACGGCTTATCTTCCGGGGTGCTGGAGTCCTGAGTGGCATCCCAGAGCAGTCACGGAAATATTCTGCTCATTTTACCCAGGTCAGTTTTTTTACAGTAGTTGAGTAGAAGAGTTAGAAATCGCTGATCCAAAGTTTTGCCTCAAGGCTATCCCAGTCTCAGCAGTGAGGGCAGTGGGAATATTGTGCCTTAGTGTCTGCTGTGCTGTAGAGTCTATTTGTAAGGTTCTCTTAATGAATGTAACATTTTCCTGCTTCAGGGAGTCCACTGTAGAGAAGAGGGGCCACATTTCTATCAGAATGGTCGATGTGCAGTGTCTGAGTGACTGTGAATTGCGCAAGAATCTTAAGAAGTTTGGATTTTCACCTGGCCCAATAATACGTATGTTCACAGTTAAATATTAGGGGGTGTCCATTTGTTGCTTACAAACTGCTTCCAGAGTTTAAATCAGAAAAGCACAAGTAGAAGGAACATATCCCCTAAAAGCCACTAAAAATGTAAAGAGGAATACAGAAAGCCAGATGGAGGGAAGATATAAAAGACACCCCTCCACCCTCCCCACTCCCATCCTTACAGATTGGGAGGGAGATTGGTATTTTTGTTTGGTTGTTTTATTTTGTTTCAACGCTGAAAATCCGATTGTTACATTGGCCATCCTGGGTTTTTGGATGTGCCCTATATTTTCATTATCTCTATTGTCATAGACAACCATGTCCCACTTGCTGTTGGATGCGTCCAGCACCTCGTTATTGCTAATCTGTAGGCATTCCCTGACTCTATAAAAGTAAGAGTGATCTCGGTAGCTGTGGGGCCCACCTGGCTGTTGAAAGCCATAGTTAGCCAGCAGTGTAAGGCCCTATAAGAAAGGTCTGTGTTACACAATAACGTCTCAACCCTGTGTAGACAACAAGCGATAATTTAATCCTCTATGTTGTTCCTCAGCATCCACCAGAAAAATGTATGAAAAAAAGTTAGTGCAATTGTTGGCGTCGCCTCCCTGTGAACTACCTGTCAAGAAGAGGCTTAAGAAACTGTGTGGATGCGAGGACAGCGATGACAATGAAGGTACCGCTGTCTGTTGTGCTGCCAGATGGCAGCTTCACATTTATTAATACCCTGTCCAGCATGACTTACACACTGTAAACAGTGTGCATGCTGACCTGTGAAACAGCCCTGTGGCCTCTTTTTTTTTGACCTGTGAAACAGCCCTGTGGCCTCTTTTTTTTGCACAGAGCCTACAAAATAAGCCCTCGGGCTGCAGACGAATCTGAACAGCAGTGTCTGTATTCACGCGGAAGACACGGCTGGATGATATGTTGGGGGATGAGATGTGCTCATCCTTTACCTAACTAGACTGTGTGCAGATTCCTTAAAATCAGCTCCTGTAGGCTGGGTTTCAACCTCCTGTGAGGTCTGAAACTGATACATTTCACTATGAGTTTCTTTGGATTAGATTTCACGACCAAAAAGAAGGATGGATCAGCGTGTACTTCTCTGAACTTCTCGCATGCAAACTGCTGACAGTGGTTTTGGAGACTGAGTGGGTGGATAGGAAGCTGTGGTCCCTGGAATCCCTTCCCTTTGCCTCCAGTGGCCCCAGCAAGCACACTATGTAACGTAGCATAAATCATACGCCCACAGTAGTTTCTGTCTCCAGCTTTCTCAGAGGATGGCCTTGGAGGTCCCCACTGTGTATCCCACAAACATTTTCTAGGAGTCCCCGTGAGCCCAGGGAAGCAGCACCTAATGTGACCACCCATGTCTTTTGGACAGGATATACATCAAGCCCTTTAATCCTCACAACACTTAGCCAAAGTCAGAAAGCTAGAGTGATGTGGTGGTTTGGAAAGAAGTGGTCCCCAAAGGATGTGGCACTATTACAAGGTGTGGCCTTGTTGGAGGAAGCGTGTCACTGTAGGGGTGGGCTTTGAGGTCGGCTATGCTCAAGCTATGTCCAGTGACACAGTTCACTTCCTGTTGCCTGAGGGTTAAAATATAGAACTCTCAGCTCCTTCTCCAGCAACATGTCTGTCTGCATGCCACCATGTCCTACCAGCAATAGAACAGTGACTAAGACAAGAAACTAGCCCCAAATCATATCACTGAGGAGTGGCCCTAGGAGATGAACATACATTGGATATGACATGAAGAGCCAGACTACCTAGCTTCACCATCACTCTGTCTAGCATCACATAGCAAGAATTCAATGTATAGGATTAGGGTAAAAAAAAAAAAAAAAAAAAAAAAAAAGCAGAACTGTCTGTGTTGGAGGTGTAGCTCAATGTAGGACATTTGTTTTGGGTACACAAGGCCCTAAGAACCGCCTGGGCTCACAGGCATATGTACACACACACACACACACACACACACACACACAAATAGTGACAGAGCTGAGACTTGAACTCAGGACTGCCTCTTAAAATTGTGCTTCCTACCTCATTTCCTATACTTGATGGACATATTGTATTTTGGAACATGTGTGATCCAAAAGGATAATTTCCCATACTTACTAAAAATTCAAATTAAATGGTGCAAGTGTTCTCTGGGAAAAAAATAATCTTGGTATTGGATGGACACAGAGATTTCTTCAATGGGCACAGCCATTTGGAAAAGACGATAGGATTTAGGGATAGACCCCACTGGCCAGTAGGAGGCCAGGGTACAAGTAACAGTGGGAAAAGTAGTTGTCTCAGACAGGGGTCTTCTCTGTTTCCTGCCCTCAGAAGAAGCTTAGGGAGCTAGTAGATCCACAGAGACTGTTGAGGGATGCCCATGAAGTCAAAGCTGTGGCCAGCTCAAGCTAGTTCAAGCCAGGGGTCCCCTTCCCCCTACCCCTGCAGCTCCCAGGACACAGTTTCCACACACGTGAGTTTCTGCTGGGACTGAAGGAACTTGCATTCCTTTATCGAACTTGACTATTTTCAGCTGGGTCTACCAGATGTCGGATTCCAGGTCGGAGGTGGAGATTCTACTTGTCATGAAGTCCTGGGTTGTCAGCTACCAATGCTTGCTCCACTCACAAAACTGTCCTCCATAGAAGGCCTGAATTGTGTTTTTAAGGTCATGTTTGTCACCAGAAGCTTCCCAGTGCCATTGGAATGAATTTGAGTTTATGTAGGTTCATTCTGTCTCAGCTTGGACCTAGGAGATGGGTAGAGCTAGGGAGGAAGGACAGCAATGATAGGAAGTTCATTAGGTCACATAAACAACCAGTGAGTAGATTTTTCTCATTTTCACTCAATGTTTTGATCAACAGGTGGACTTAGCTTTAATTCTTCGGCCTCTTGTTTTTTTTGAGGGGGCAGGTGGGAGACAGGTTTTGACTATGTAGCCCAAGGTCTGGAATTCACTATATCAACCAGGATGGTTTTGGACTTGCAGTGATCCTCCTGCCTCAGCCTCACTACTGATGGGATCACAGGTGTGTGATTACACACCTGGCCACCAACCTCTTCTCAAACTTGTTGGCTATCCCACTTGAAATGTATTACCCTGATCTGGTGGAGCGCCTCTGTAATCCTATCCCTGCGGAGGAGGCTGAGACAGGCGGGCCTCAGCTGGGATGCAGAGCCTGGAATAAATAGTGAAATCGTGCCTCAAAACAGCAAAGGAAAAATAAAATGCCTCTATGAATCGCACGGCTGAGTGCTCGTCAGCATGGCATCCTCCTTTACATCCCCCAGTGTCCTTATGGGCTCCTCTGCTCAGAAAGCCACTGGCTTCCCCTTCTTCAGGGTGCTGTTCTAGTTAGGAGACAGAAAGTCCTTCCTCTCCTGACATTCAGGGACACACAAGGCTCACAGCTGGTTTGCAGCGAATATGCTAGACTGAAAACAGCTGCCCAGAGAGCAGCCTGCTAGCTCACGTCTCTCAGAGGCATGCAAACATGACAGCCAGGAGTCCCCCAGGAGGCCTGAGTTTCCCTCAGCTCCTGCAGCTCTGGAGGAAGATTCTTTTCTCCATAAAGGAAGGGAGGGCGCTGTGAGTTTCTTCCCCTCATGAATGCACGCTGAGGCTGAGAAACAAAACCAAACCAAAAAACAGTGTTTATTTCTTTTTGCTGTCTTGTATGCTCGCATGGCCTATTTTCTTTTTGTTTCCCCAGATCCAGCAGTAAACATCATTTTGAAAGGAAATATCAAATTCTCAAAGGACAAAGTCAAAGAATACAAAAAAGTATGTACAATCGTAATGTGTGAACACTTCTACACGTGTGTTAAACACAGGAATTTGCCTTTTCAGATATAAGGAAGTCCGAGCCCTGAAGTCCTAAAAACGTTGATCTCTTAGTGAAAAAATCTTGCCTTTTGAAATGATATTTGTGTTCTAGCCAGAACCCGGAGTATCATTGTTCCTGTTGCCCCATAGTGGCAGTCACATGGGTTCTACCCTTCACGCCTCACACCGTTCCCTCAACATTCACGTGTAGAACTGGGTTCTAGGCCCGTTATGAACACAGGATAAATGAGTCTTTAGTCTCCTCTCTTTGACAGCCAGATGTTGAGATGTGGCTTCCACCCCTACCACAGTGAGGCTGGAGGTCAAGCGTGTGTGTGTGTGTGTGTGTGTGTGTGTGTGTGTGTGTGTGTGTGGTCCCTCAGGAGAGACCTGGCTGGTTTAGGGGTCCTGGCCACCGCTGGCTTGGGCATGCTTTGGAGAAACCAGTTAGCTGCATCAGACAGATCCTGCCTGCCTGGGGGTTGTCACGAGAAGGCAGGCAGGCCATCAGCATCTAGTCTGGGACAGAATTGGCACTCCCTGAGGAATTCTCGCATTGGCTTCTTCCTCTGCTCTTTGTCCCTTTCTATTTCGAGGGCTGCCTGGTACCTCTGCTTCTCAGCCTTGCCACTCCGAGGGTTTCCTTCCTGACTATCGGCTTGTTCTCTAAATGCCATGCTTGAGGCCTTCAGCTCTGGCCCTTTCCTACCTTTTGGGCTTCCCTTGATGCCTGCTCCTGTGATAACTCCTCCAAGACCCTTCTCAGGCACGGGCCTGTGACAGGCTGGGTTTCTGCAGTCTCTAAACTTCCTTCCTCCCTGCACCCAATCAACAAGCGATCCCTCACAATCATGAATATTTTGCAGGTTGGAGGGATGCGTTTGTACCTGGCCACTTGACCACTCCCCTGCTGCTGTACAGGATAGATGCGAGGAGCAAACACATTCCCACTCCCATCCAGCTGCACGGGAGGCCTCTGCTTACCGAGCACCATCACTGTCCAGGCTTAAGGGCCCAGGTGGGTCCTATCTTTGATATCAGCACACAGGAAACGGAAACAGGAGGATGGTGAGCTCCATGCTAGCCTGGGCCACATTGCAAGACCCTATCTCAAAAAATGCTAACCAACCAGCCAGCCAGCCAAGCAAGAAACCTGGGACTGCCCATGCAACTCAGCAATAAACACTGACTAGCATATACAAGCCCCGGGTTCCACCTGAGGCCTCCACCCCACTGAAAAGAAACCCTTCTTCCTCTTACTGCTACCCTAACCTCCACCTGTATTGATACCAGTTTATTTGAACGGCTGTGAAATCTCTCAAAGCGGGTTCTGCCCCGACTTTCCCCAGTTCCAATGTAGCTCTACCATCAGAGGCTTAGTAACACCACTCACGTGTTCTACCCCTTGGAGACACTGGGGTACTTCCTGTCACTTTTATTCCTCCTCACCCAGGGGATGCACCTGGTGTGTTCCCTACAGCATCTCCGCGCCAGCTGGTTCTTGAAGCCGGATTCTTGCCATTCTTCTCATGCCCTGCTCTTTTTCTCCCTGTTAAGATCCTGTGATTTTGTAAGAGATGCTTCAAAGGCCACTCGTGTGAATCCCTTTGAAATGACACTCTATCCCATTCATTAGCTGAGCCCTCACAGGGTCTTGCACCTGACAGGAGCCTAAAATGTACTCACCAAGCCTATCACACAGTTTTAGCAACAAATAGGTTGGTTGCAATTGGATTCTGGGATTTAAACTACCTGCAGAATTTAAATGCATGAAAAGAAACCCCGGGTAAACAGGGCTGGAGCGGCAGCCTCCCATTCAGAAACAGTTCAGATTTGATGAGGTGATTCTGAGCGAGCGTAGCATTTTCTGAAAGGATTTTTAAAAAGTCTACTAAATGGCTCACTAAAGGAACCCTTTCTATTCACTAAAACCCCAGTTCCTGAGAAAACCCTTTTGTCTGGGTCTTACAAAGATGGTTACTGTGGAAAAAGCCATCTCCTTACTTGAAACACCTAAGAGCGCAAACAGCGGCCTGCGGTCTCCGCTTTACATAAACCCGAGACAAAGCCGCATCGATATTTTCAACTGGAAATAGAATTAAATGGAAAGTTGGTGATGGCACAGAATCTTTTCATGGGAAGGATTTATGTAAGCTGTTTTGATGCTTCAGAAGGCCTCCATGACATCTGCCCCACTTTATATCTGGAAGTAAACGCAAACACGCATTTGGGGGTTCTTGTAAAGGTGGTAGAAAGTGTGTTTATGTTGTTGTATGAACTATTTGGAGCAGTGGTCTGCACCAAATAATCTTGTCAGTGTGTACTAAGGGATGGTTTGTCCTTTCATTTTAGTAGGTCCCCAGTGAAGTACAACCATCTTGAGACTTGGATTATGACAGTTGCAATGGCCTGCTTAACATAGTGAATGTATGTTTCATTAAACCACTTACATAGACTGCAGATTTGGTCATTAAGACCACTCAGAAGGCCAGATCAGGGCTAGGGCTCAGTTCAGTGGTAAAGCACATGTCTAGCAAAGAAGACCAGTGAGCCAGGTTCCCGTGTAGAAGTTGGTAGCATTTTCATCAGACAGGGGCCAGACATCTTTCTAGTGTTGGGGTGAGAGCTAGGTTTGCATGTGCAACTCGGGCTCCCCGACTCCTCCTTCAGAAGAGTTTACGGTCAACTGTAACAGAGCTAACAGGCTTCACTGGCAGCTTGTATAAAGTGGCATTTGAGAAAGGTGCCTGTGTGATTTATCACCCCAAACAGGATGAAGAGAGAATGATTACTAGTCAGGGGCCCTGGAACCAGGAGAGTAAGGCGGGGCTGTCTGGGTCAGGAGACGAAACAAGGTCACCTGGAGGCAGTTCCAAGGACTGAAGTACTTGTGTGTACTCCTCACCTGGAGAGGGATGCTGTAGCCAAAAGCCAGAGGGCAGGGGGCAAACCGGCAGGGCCTTGTGGATTATTAATTTAAGATGTGTTACATTTGTTTATGCTGTGGAACATTTGTTTAATGATACAAAGATGTGTTGCATTCTTTTTTAGGTAGGAAGTTTATTGGGGGAATGGAAGGGAGTAGGAAAGGAAAGAGAGAGGGGAGGGGAGAGAGAGAGAGAGAGGAGAGAGGGGGAAGAGAGAGAGAGGGAGAGAGGGAGAGAGAGAGAGGAGAGAGGGGGAAGAGAGAGAGAGGGAGAGAGAGAAAGAGGGACAGAGAGAGGAGAGAGGGGGAAGAGAGAGAGAGGGAGAGAGAGAAAGAGGGACAGAGAGAGAAAGAGAGGGAGAGAGAGAAAGAGAGGGAGAGAGAGAGAAAGAGAGAGAGAGAGATATGCATTCTTTTTGGTTTCTCAAGATAGGTTTTCTTTGTGTAACAGCCTTAGCTGTCCTGGAACTTGCTCTGTATGCCAGACTGGCCTCGAACTCACAGAGATCTGCCTACCTCTGCCTCCTGTGTGCTGGAACTAAAGGAGTGTGCCATTACTGCCCAGCGAGAGGCAAAGTTTCTATGCTGAAGAAACCTGTTTGTTTTTGAGATAGCATCTCACTATACAGCCCTGGTTGACTGGAATTAGCTGTGTGTATTAGGCCGGCCTTGAATTCACAGAGATCCACCTGCCTTTGCCTCCTGAAGTGCTGGGATTAAAGGTGTTTGCCACCATGCCCAGCTATGAATAAACATTAAAATGTGCTCTAGATGCAAAAAGTCATATGAAAAACTATAGGCACTAGAGACAGGCTGCCAGGGCTCAACCCCAGCTCTGCCACTCTCTTGGCTAAACCCCTACCCCTGTTGTGTGTGAGCTCACCACCTGTAAGTAGGCTAATAATGATTTCTGCTTTGTAATGTGTTGTGGAGGTGGAGTTTAAGCATATAAATCAGACTGGGGATATAGCTTGTAGCGGGAGTAGTTATGCCATCTAATAAAAGATACTTAGCTACAAATGAAGGCTATTGTTTTTGTTAGCAGGATTGGTCTATAAAAAGCACACTATTTAATTAGCTGCAATACACAATAACACAGTGAAAAAATAAAGTAAGGGAAATAAGATCTTCCGCACTGAGCTCAGAATGCTGCAGAATATGACTTATCAAAGTGCCTAGAGAAATATTTATATAAGTAAATAATCAGGCATGATTAAAGACAGCTTTCTGTATGCAAGGGAGGCAGGCCGAAAAGTCTAGTGTATATAAGCAAGGCACGGTGGCATACACCTACAAACCTACTGATTAGAGAGTTTACAAAAGTCTTTATTGTGGGAATTCAATGGGAGATACAGACTAGTGAATACAGGGCAGGATGGAAGCCACTGTGGGTTCAGCTGCCATGTCCAGCCTTCCCACCCAGGGGAGATGTGAACAACCACAAGGCTTGCTTCTGCGCCAACCTTCCAAGAGAGAAATCCTTCCTCTTCCTTGTAAGAGATCACATCTGCACACAGAAGCCACTCCCTAAGGCTGGTGCCCCAAAACTATTGGCGAATGAATACCCACAACACTTCCCCCTCTTGTCTAAATAAGAAGGTTCTAAACCTAATACAAAACTATGTATATTAAGAACAAACATCAAGTATTGTCCAAGAGAAAGAAAGGATAATAACATACACAAAAATAGAACTACAAGCACCAAGCAAGCAACACAAACTCATACTAAAAAAAAAATGTCCAGGCTATAGATAATAGGCAAATAGCAGATATTATTCCAATAGGCTGTCCTGTCTTGAGGAGTCAAAGTCTTGTACCTAAAATGTCTTAACTAAGATATGAGAGGATAGTAACTGAGACTATCTAGTCCTCAACCCCATTAAAGGCCTGAGAAGGAAAATAATACTGCCTGAGTGCAAGAAAGCCACTCCCTAATGGTGTAAAAAAAAAAAAAATGACAGAAACAGCTGGCTACCTGGACAGTCACCCAGAGTCTCTTAGCAATGTTGGGGTGACCAACTTTGGTTGTAGGCTTAGAATATCTGACAGACCATTTTCAGAAGCAGGGAAATTCGCAAGACTGTCCTATCCTGTCTTGGCAAGGTTCGGCAGTTGCTTTTCCTTGTATCCTGCTTGTCTAGTTTGGGCAGCTTGCACACTGTCAGCCTTTGAGGTAAGGGCAGTTCTTTGCTCAAAAGGGCAGTTATGCCAAGAAGAAAACAAGCTCCATGTGGAATGTCTTTGGTGCCCAACATCCTCTCAGAAATGGATTGGTCCTGCCAGGAGCAGACGTGTTTCATGTCAACAGAACTCTAAATTGTTGAATCATTTAAATGCGTTATTCTGTAGGTCTCTGAAGCGTTTGGAGATCACCTATCTATTCGGAGTACATGTCTGTGCATATGTCATACTATGAGTATGACAAATGCAGATCACCATAACCTATATAACTTACAGACTAAAGTTTCCCATTATAAAAATAAACAATCTTTAAACAGATGTGCAGCATGAAGACAATGACCTCAAAATTGTAACAATATATGATCAGAGGTATAGTGCATTATAATTTACATCCTTAAATTGTATCAATATACAAATATCTAAAGCAAATACAGAAACATACATATATACAGCATGACAAAAATAATTTTACATTTGTGTGCAAAAACATTGGAAACAGAAATACAAAAAATCTTAGGAATACAAAAATAATTTTACATATGTATCAATATACAAGTCTATAACAATGTAAATTGTCTATAACTAATAGTTGCTAAATAGTTTACAAGTAGATACACTAATCTACCTTGTTATCTTATCCTATCTATTCCCCTGTTTTTTTATATACCAAACAAGATAATATTATGCTCCCAACCTATAATAAATTATAACCAACCCTGAGAAAAAACAAAACCATCCTTCTCAGTTGTTGGGAGAGGGAACAGCATTGTTTTCTTAGAATTATTTCCAATTGTATTTGGGGAAACAGTATCTCAATGGGATCCTGTAAAAACAAAACAAAGCAAAAAATCTAAAACAATGGTTAAGATTCAAGAGGAGTGGGGCAGTGGTGGCCTGCGCCTTCAATCCCAGCTCTCGGGTAGCAGAGGCAGGCAGATCTCTGTGAGTTCAGTGCCAGGATAGATTCCAAAGCTACACAGAAAAACCCTGTCTCAAAAAAAAAAAAAAAAAAAAAAAAAAAAAGGCTCAAGAGGATGAGCTGTAACATTTGTAGTCAGTTTCTGGGTAAGGCTTATCTGAAGTTTTGGCTACAGTGTTATAAGAAGGTGAAACATCTCAGCTGGCCAATTTGAAATTGTCCTTTAGTCCAAAGCTGATCCTTGAGTGGTATTTATCAGCTCCATAGCATTATTATGAACCAGGTAGAATCATTGTTGTGGACCCCATCTTCTTCCTGGTGACCTTATAGATTGCTGTTAGGAAAATTTCTTGTTCACTGTGGAAAACTTAAACATTACTAATATCAAAATGGAAAGTTTAAATTTTTGATAGATATGCATTCAAAAAAAGGTTCCATAGAGACCAAAAAAAAAAAAAAAAAAGTTTGGAGAGAAGAATTTTGAGACAAAAGTCTCTAGAGTTTTGGTTTTCTTTTGTCCCAGAACCTACCACTCAGGAGCTTGAGTCAGAAGCACTCCAAGTTCAAGGCTAGCCTAAGCTACATAATAAGACACTGACTCAAAAAAAAAAAAACCCCAAAAAACAAAAAACAACCAAAGAGGCTTATGTGCCCCTGGTGTTGAGACTCATCCTCCTTAATCTTGTAACTACATCCTTTTCCATTTCTTTGAACACTTTACAATTGTTACTTTGTAGTAATTTTACTGCTACAGAGTTGTTACAGAGTGGTATAAAGAACAGGGTTCTTTTTACCAGACACAGTTGTTACTATGTATCATTTGCTGTCGTTACTATGTATCATTTTGCAGCTGTTACTATGTATCATTTTTGCTGTGAGTTGGGTTGTGTGTCTGAACTCTCTGAGAGCTGTAGACAAGAAGCCTCCAGCCCTTGGGTAGGCAGTCTGGTGACCTCAAAAGAACCCCCCTATGACACTCCAGAGATCCACCTAGGGACAACCCCACCTCCCAGTGCACAGACCCTACCAGGCTTTTACTATTGTCTCAACAGCATCCCTTTGCTTTCTGGTCTACTGTCATTCCAGAAACACTTCTCACATCTAGTTGTCTGGTCGCATCAGTGCCCTTCATTCTGGAGCAGCAATGCCCCGGTCTCTCCCTGTAAATCATGCCGTGGCCAGTTTTAGAGATCAGTGCTTTCATTCTGTTGGGTTAGTATGTTCCACTTTAATTGCAGACTATTTCTTACCCCAAGTGTGTGTGTGTGTGTGTGTGTGTGTGTGTGTGTGTGTGTGTGTGTGTGTGTGTGTGTGCTATACAAGCCCATAATCCATTCTTCAGACAGAAATGGACTATTCAATTTGACAGCTACCTGGAGTTAGCATCGGGTCCCACGGGCTGAGAACTCAGTGCCCATCTCCCAGTCCTGTGCTTTAGATGGACTGATTCTGCGTCTGGGTTTCTGTGATTCCTTTCTTGGGCCTGATAATCTGTGAGAGTGTCTCACAGATCTTGATGATAGTGTGTGGGTAGTTTTAGGTCAACTTGACACAAGCTAAAGTCATCGGAGGGTGGGGACCTCAAAGAGGAAAATGACTCCATAAGATCAAGCTTGTAGGGCATTTTCTTAATTGGTGATTGATGGGGAGGGCCCAGTCCATTGTGGGTGGTGCTGTCTCTGGGCTGGTGGTCCTGGGTTCTATAAGAAAGCAGGCTGAGCAAGCCAGGGGGAACAAGCCAGTTGGCTGCACTCCCCCATGGCCTCTGCATCAGATCCAGGTTCCTGTCCTGACTTCCCTAGAAGTGCAAGCCAAATAAACCCTTTCCTTCCCAGCTTGCTTTTGGCTATGGCGTTCTATCGCAGCAATAGAAACCTAAGAAAGATAGTTTATTCAATGTGTGTATATACAAATGCACACAAGTCCGATCTAGGGATTGACCCTCCAGCACATCACCACTGGGCTGCATCCGAAGCCTTCTTAATATCTTGTTTTGTTTGTCAAGGTAGGGTTTCTCTGTGTAGCCCTGGCTGTCCTAGAACTCACTCTATAGACCAGGCTGGCCTTGAACTCACAGAGATCCACCTGCCTCTGCCGTCTTAGTATCATTTTAATGCTTGACTTGTCCCAGACTTGGTCAGAGGCAGCCTTGTGAAGATGGATGTGGTATTTGTGTATCATTTCTTAGTTTCCAGCCCGGAAGACACTTCAGCCTTACGTTGCTCTTTCCCTGCCCTGGAAGTCCCTCTATTTTAGGCATTGTAGGCTGGCAAGGTGGTGCTTGGAAACCAAGACTGGGGTAGCATCACTTCCTGGCCTGTTTATTATGCACAAATGTATTATTTTGTATATAATGCAAATGCATTTCTCTGTATTTATATCGGTATGTCTGAAGTTAATATGGCTCTCCAACTCCAATCAACACTTCAGTAGTCTGTTCTTTCTATCCCCTCAGTGGGTCACCTCTCTAACCTGGATTCTATTAGCCTCTGATGGGGATTCCATTATCATTGTATACCCGTATCTTTGCTCAATTTTCGATTTTTCCCTATGTAAAGTGTCTTCCTGGTCACAGTGGCTACCTCCTCTGCATGACTCCCTGGCTGCCTTCTTGACCTCTCTCATGCTAGCTAGCACTCTCCGAGGTCCTCCCCTTACCGCCCTGCCTTGGCTCCAGAGCACGTGCTGCCACACCTAGTTCCCCTGCTCTAATCTTGCAACCCCCAGGCACTCAGAACCCTCCCCCAGCCTTGCTGTTCCTCCCTTTGCTCACACACCTGTGTCTCTGTCTACTTCCTTAGTGTAGAGGGCACATGGAGAAAAAGCTTCCAATTCTTAGCTTATGCCAATATAAAAGTGTTAACACTTCAATAGGCTTTTAACTCTCTGTGTCTTAATGCCTATTTTGCCTTATAAGATACCTTGTAGGCCTACAATTAGCATGTGCAGGGTTAAATGTTCCTGTCAGAAGGCCCAGTGAGACAAGGGAATGTGTGGTAAATGGCCTCAATTAAGTGTGTGGATCAAGTAGCATGTTCTAGAAGACATCACTGTAATAGTTTGTTAATTAACTGAAAAACATTCTTATTCCCGATAGGAGCTGTATACTCTAGTTCTAGTGAAGTATAAATTGCATATTCTAGAACTACTTAATAAGCCTTCTCTTGTCACCTTTGACATACGCTAATGGGAGCTAGCTGCCATCTTGGCAAGGAATGCTATTTAGCCTCAACATCCTACCTTAAAAACACTGGCCTTCCAGAAAAGGGGATTTTGTGTGACCCGTGGTGAGTTGTGAGTTTCCCACTAACCTGTTGCTTTCTTTCTGTGTAAAAGAAACCAACCAATGAAATGAAATGGCAGCAGGCAGACACGGGGAAGTCAAACTGTGGTTGTAAAACCTGGAAGATGCTAATTAAGGTAAACCTATCCATGTTCCTAAAACTGAAGAGTCGTGTCCTCTACTATAGGGATGCATGACTTAGCATGTCTTTCCTGTCCCTTACGTCTAGGAATATAGCCACATTGACTTTACTATCATTTCCTTTCCAAGAGCATACATCTCTCTTCTTTCTATCAGAAGGGATTTCCTGCTGCCCTTCCCATAGGGCACTCACTAGGACAGCTTCACGGGCGCTAGACACCATTCGTCCTAACTCCTGAGCCCAGGTGTGGTTTATCGAAGATAATTATTGATTGTGGAATTGCCTCCATGAAAAGCTTCTTGGCTCTCGTTATAGATGAGGAAATGTACAGGAAGGAGATGACACACCCAAGAACACAGGGGAAGCTAGAAGAAAAACTGGAAATAGAATTTCTAGTCCCAATTTCTATCGAGTTCTAAGTGACCAAGGAAGAAAGGTGTCCTTAGTGATGAAAGTGCTCCCCCTGGTGTCTGTTTTTAGGTACTGAAAGAAGACTTGGGTAGCCTCTTTTTGATGACCCTTCCAATCACACACCAAAGTCGAGGCGACTAATCTATGAAAATGAATTTCTGGATTTTTCCTAAGTGGAGAATAAAAAAGCTGAATCTAACACTTTTGATACTTGATTATAAAATTCATTATGGTTTGAAAAGGAACCCTCCATCCGTGCCACACATTCTGCCAATCTGGGTGTGGTGGCCCCAGCTCTTGGAAGGCAGAGAAGGCCTGGTCCATGCACATTGTTTGAGGACAGCCAGGGCTGCATGGTGAGGCCTTGTCTCAAAACGAATCAACAACACTGTTCTAAATCGTCAAAATTTTAGCATTGCTAGATTTAATTTGACCTTAGTTTTAGGTTTTGAGACAGGGTTTCTCTGCATAGCCCTGGCTGTCCTGAAATTCACTCTGTAGACAAGAATGGCCTGGAGAACTCATGGAGATCCACCTGCCTCTGCTTCCTGGGTGTTTGTGATTAAAGGCGTTTGCCATCGCCACTGCCACCACCTGGTTGCTGGATTTAAGTGTGGTGGTGGGATGTGTTATCCAAGATTGTAACAGGATTTCTCTCATTACTGATAAGTTTGGGCTTCTTTTCTCACATTAATTGGTCATTTGTATTTTCCCATGTTTAAGTCGTTTGCTCATTTTTATTAGATCCTGTACCTTATTGGTTTATAGGTGTGATTTAGATATTGTGCTTACCAGCTGCTTGTTAGTGCTGGATATAGCACATACCTTTTGCTCATGTTTTGGTTTGTCTTTTCACTCTTTTAAACCTGTTTTAACACCAAGCAGTGATAGCAAAACCTTTGAATCCCAGCACCCGGAGGCAGAGGCAGTTGTATCTCTGTGGGTTCGAGGCCAGCCTGGTCTTCAAAGTCAGTTCCAGGACAGCCAGCGCTACCTGTCTTCAAAAATGAAAACAAAAAAGCTTCGTTTTGAAATTGCTTCAATTTACAGAAAGTTCCCCAAAAGAACCTATGTGGCCAGCATCCGGATTGGTCCGTTGTTTGTTTATTTATGGTGTGTGTGTGTGGGGGGGGATTCTGGTGGGGGTGATAAACAAGCACGGGCCAGCCGGAGGTTGATGTTGAGTGTCTTTCTCAACTGTCCCAGGCCTTAAGTTTTTGATACACGTCCCATTGAACCTGGAGCTTGCCATTTGGCCACAGTCGCTGCCATGGGGCTCCAGGGATCTGCTGTGTCCCCGCGGTGCTGGGGTTACAGGCGGGCCTATGTTGGGGATCTGAACGCAGGCCCTCATGCTTGCATGGAAGCATTTTACCCACTGCGGCAACTTGAATGAGGCTCATATATTTGAATGCTTGCTCCCCCTTAGCAAAGCTGTTTGCAAGGACCAGGGGGTGTGGCCTTGTTGTGGGGGAAGCTTGCCACTGGGGACAGGTTTTGAGGTTTCAAAAGCTCACACCATTCCTAGTCTTTCTCTTTGCCTTGTGCTTGTAGATCAGGATGTAGCTCTCGGCTACAGCTCCAGTGCCTGCCTGCTGCCTGCTCCCTCCCCACCATGATGGTCATGAATTCTAACCTTCTGAAACAGTGAGCCTCAAATAAATGCTTCTATAAGTTGCCTTGGTCACCGTGCCTTATCACAGCAATAATAAAGCCACCAAGACACCCACTGAGCATCCCCCCAGCCCCCATAGGGTACCATTTGATTGCAAGGAAACCTAAACACTGCCAGATCAGACACCTTACGTTGCACAGTTCACAGGAGGTTAGTGTGTTCAGAATGTGGAACCAGAACCTTGGTCTAAAATAAAACTCCCTGCACTCCCCAGTCTCGTTCCCGACCATGCTCTGCTGCACACCTGCCTTCTGTTTCAGTGGCTGCCCCTCGTCTGGATGGCTCATATAAATCGAGCCCTTTGGCGTGTGACTTTTCTGTTGTTGTTGTTTTAAGATTTTATTTATCATGTACACAATGTTCTGCCTGCATGTACACCTGCCAGCCAGCAGAGGGCACCAGATCTCATTACAGATGGTTGTGAGCCACCATGTGGGGCTGGGAATTGAACTCAGGACCTCTAAGAGCAGTCAGTGCTCTTAACCTCTGAGCCATCTCTCCAGCACCCTCTTCTTTTCTTGTCTCATTTTCTGTTTTTGTTTGTTTGCTTTTAAAGACAGAGTCCCAAGTAGCCAAGTCTGGCCTTTTACTGGCTGTATAGCTGAGGATGGCCTTGAACTTCTGATTCTCCTATCTCTACCCGAGTGCTGGGGTTACAGATGTGTGCCATATGCCTGGTTTGGTGTTGAACTTGCCTTTGTGCATGCTAGGTAAGCACTCTACACCCCCCTCATTCACACACACACACACACACACACACACACACACACACACACATACACCCTAGTGGTGAGGTCATTTGGTTTGAGTTCCTCCTGTGACTAGTGATATTTTGAAAATTCCTGGCAGTGGGTTTGTTTCTTTGCCAATGCAATGAGCCAACTTCAGCGGAACCAATAAGACCAGGTTTAATAAGCAGAGCAAACTCCCACTTGGGTGATTTCAGGGGAAGCAGGAGGGAAATCCCAGGGCAGGTCCTGGGACTGGGTCTTTAACACCCTGCGGGCATGGTCCCTGAGCGTCTTAAGGGGAGGAGCTGCTGCTTTCTGAAGGAGGGGTCAGGAGAGAGAGAGAGAGACAGAGAGAGACAGAGAGACACAGAGAGACAGAGAGAGACAGAAAGAGAGAGAGGAGAGAGGTGTGTGGAAGCTAAACAACCCGGCAGGGTTTGGAATGGGGGGGTGACAATGGGAATGGAGACTCTGAACGATGTTGAGTGCATTTCCCTGGCTTTCTTGCTTGCCTCACTCAGTTTCTTCCTCGGGAGAAAGAAAATCTTTCCAAATCCTTTCACGCCTCTTCTTGGTTTGTTTGTCCTTGTTTGATTTTGGTTGGTTGGTTTTGGTTTTTTCAGACAGGATCTCTCTGTGTGGCCTTGGCTGGCCTACAATTTTCTGTGACAACCAGGCTGGCCTCGAACTTGAAATCTGCCAGCCACTGCCTCCCAAAAAGGCATATGCTACCACCATGCAGCTCCTTTAAAAGGGGATTTTATTCTTGGGTTTGTTTGTTTGTTGGGATGGCAAAACTCTTTACATAGTGTAATTTTTTTTTTTTTTTTTGTCAGAATATGACTTTAAACAATCTTCCTCACCCTGCAGTCTACCCCTCACTTTCTCCATGACCCCTCTGGTGCAGAAGTCTTCAGAAGTCACGTGCTGTTTCTTGACTGGATTTCTCCAGGCCTTTGCACTCTGATTCCCTTGGACCCTTAAACCTAGATGTCTTTGATTAAGCCTGGGCCGTTTTCAGACATTATTTGAGCCTCCTTTTAGGCTCACTCCTCCTTTTCTTTCATGGATTCTGACGAGGCAGCGTTAAGGTATTTTCTTAAGGCTCCCCATGATTCTGAGGCCCAGCTAATGTTTCTTGGTCTGTTCTCTCTGCTGTTTGGCGATTTCTATTTCTCTGTCTTGGAATTCACTGATTCATGCAGTGAGGTTTTCTTTTGTTTTATTTCCAAAATTCCCACTTGGCTGTTTTCCATACATTCTGTTTCTCTGTAGAGAATCTTTTTCTATTTGTCTCTGACATGTTCAGTGAAGCAGGGTGTGATGGTTGCTTTAGACCCCTGGTGAGATAATTGCAGGGTCTGTACCATCTCAGTGCTGGTGGCTATTTAGTTCGTGTTTACAGGGTTCTGGAGCCCAGGCTAGGAAATTGGAGTTCTCCTGCTCAGCTGGCTGACTCTGAATCTCATATAAACCTTCTGCTTGGCAGACCTCTCTGACGCTGAGGTGTCTGGGCTGCCAGATTCAGGTAAAAGTCCAGATTAACCACCGGCAATACCTGGTGTGTGTGTGTGTGCAGGCGCGTAGAAGGTGCCACACACAGGCATGAAGTTCCAGGGACTGGTGGACTGTTTTCCTGAGGTGGGACAATTGCTAGGCTGTCTCTTCATGGCTTTTCTGAGAGCTCTTTGGGAGGGCTGCATTAACTGCCATTTCCAAAGTTACAACTTCTCCAGCATGCTATTCTGAATGTGAGGGGAAGACATAGTTCATAGACCTGTCAACACTCTGCTCTTGTGGTCCCTGGCCAAAACATCCAAATACTTTACCACAGAGCAGTCCATCCCTTTCCACCTGTAGTGTTGTGCCTACGGCATGCCAATTTTTCATAGATGCACTTATTTGTTTGATTGCTTTTTAAAAAAGGATTTATTTATTATGTATAGTGTTCTGCCTGCATGTATGCCTGCATGCCAGTAGAGGGCACCAGATCTCACTATAGATAGTTATGAGTCACCATGTGGGTGCTGGGAATTGAACCTGGGTCCCCTGGAAGAGCAGCCTGTGCTCTTACCTTTGAGCCGCCACCTCTCCAGTTCTGTTTGATTGCTTTGACAGGTTTATACTGACACCCAGCATTAGTTTTCATCCACACTGATTATGGATTTTTTTTTTTTTAAACCATAGTAGCAGGGTTACAACAGTGTAGAGTTTGCCTGTTAAATCCACATCCTGAACACAGATATGACTTGGGACGTTATTTCTTTGTCACAGGCAGCTTTGTTGAGCCTGGTAGAAATGGACACATTTGGCAACCCTAATTCTTTCCTGGAAAATTACTGGATTTCTTCGTGCCTGAGGGCCACACTTCTGGAAGCTCATTCCACGGGTATTCTCGGGTCAGCATCCCGTCGATGGCGGAGTGGCCCATCTCTCTCTGATCCTACTTTTCGTGAGGCATGGTGCCAAGTCCAAGTTAGGAAGGTGTTTTTGGTTTTTTGAGATGGGATCCGAATATGTAGACTAAGCTGGTTTCATTAGTGCAATACTGCCTCTACTTCCAGAGTTCTGGGATTACAGGCATGCACCATCAAGCTCAGCTACACACAGTCTTACTAGCCCAGTCTGGCTTTGAACTTGCTATACAGACAAGGCTGGTCTTGCAGTGCTTACCCTCCCTCTCCACCTCCCGCGAGCCTCCGTACCTGGTTGGTTGCTGCATGGTTGTTTTTAGATTATTCTTATTTATTAATGCATTTATTTTGTGTATATGTGGGAGTTCAGTGTACTGCATGAATGTGTGTGTGTGTGTGTGTGTGTGTGTGTGTGTGCGCGCGTGCGTGCACACACAGGGGAGGGTGCCAGAAGTCCCTCCCTATCACTTTCTGCCTTGTTTCTTTGAGGCAAAGTCTCTTCTTAAACCCAGAGCTTGAGTTCTTTTGTCTAGGCGGGAGGCCAGCAAGTCTCCTGATCGTCCCCTCTTTGACTGCTAGGGATACAAGGGATGCAAGGCATGCACAGGACCATGCCTGGCTTGTTATGTGTCTGGGATCTGGACTATTGTACTTATGCTTGCACAGCAAATGCTTAACCACTGAGCCAGCTCTCCAGCCTTATATGGCTATTTTTTAAAGCAGGTACTTTAACATTTAGTATAATTTTCATTAACATCCTCCAGTAAGATTTTATAATTTTTTCAATAGCTTCTCTTTGGCTAGTTTTATTGCTAGGTTAACTTTTCATCTTTGTTGCTATTGAAAATAGCATCTTATATTTATTTATTTTGTGGTACTATTTTTGTTGTTGTGGGGGGTCAGGGTCTTATTTAATCCAGGCTGGACTTGAACCCAATGTGTAGCCAAGGAGGGCTGTTAACTTTTGAGTCACCTGCTTCCATCTCCTGAGTTGCTAGGATTACAGGCATTCGAACCCAGGGCTTCATGGCTCCATGGCAAAAATTCTACCGACCGAGCTACCTTGACCCACTCATTTTGATTTTGTTTTGAGACTGGGTCCCATCGAGGTGCCACGCTGGCACTGAACTTTCTCTGTAGTCCAGGCAGGTTTTGTACTTCCTTTAATTTTGTATGTATTTTTAAGTACTTAATTTATGTGTGTGCATGTTTGGAGTGTATGTGAAGATCAGAGGACAAGTTGTGGGGTGGGAGTTGATTGTCCCTGACCGTGTGGGTGGTGGAGATTGAACTGTGTCTTCAGGCTTGGCAGCAAATGCCCTGGCTCAGCAGGCCATCTTGCCCACTCAGGCTTGGGCCTTCCTAGGCTCCTGACTCGATCCTGACAGATAAAGTGACAGCCTTGTGTCGCTACGCCTTGCTGGGAATGATGGTTTTGAGAAAGAGTTTTGAATTGCTCCTTGCTGGTTCAGAGAAGTGAAACTTCCTGCTCTTGTGAAACTGAGTTGATAATTTAAAATTTTAAAATGTTGTCTCATTGTTAAGTGTGTATGAGCGCTTGGCTGCGTGCTGACTAGCTTTGTGTCAGCTTGATGCCAGCTAGAGTCATCTGAGAGGAGGAAACCTCAATTGAGAAAGTGTCTCCATAAGATAGGGCTGTAGGCCAGCCTGTAGAGCATTTTCTTAATTAGTGACTGATGGGGAGGACCCAGCCCGTTGTGGGTGGTATCATCGCTGGGCTGGTGGACCCCGGATTGATAAGAAAGCATGCTGAACAAGCCTTGAGGAGCAAGCCACTAAGCAGCACCCCTTCATGGCCTCTGCATCAGCTCCTGACTCTCAGGTTCCTGCCCTGACTTCCCTCAGCGATGGTCTGTTGTCTGGAAGTGTAAGCTGAAATAAACCCTTTCCTCCTCAAGTTGCTTTTGGTCCCAATGTTTTACCAGAGCAATAGGAACCCTAACCAAGGCAGCCTGCACGAGTATATTAGCACCATATGCTTTCGTGATGCCTGCACAAGCCAGAAGAGGGCGTTGGATTCCCTGGAACTAGATTTACCGGCAGATGTGAGCCTCTGTGTAGGCAGTAGGAATCGAACCTGGGTCCTCTGGAAGAGCAGCCAGTGCTCTTAGCTGCTAAGCTGTCTCTCCAGCCCCGTAACTGTAAATTTCTTTTCCTGTAGAGTCTATAGAATTAGAATGTAATTTAAGTCTGCACCTTGAATTTCTGTTTCTCTTTGTTGCACTGCACTGGCTGAGACCTCTTTGTTACAATATTGAACAGGAACGAGGGCGGTGAGCATTTTTTCCTTGGTCCTGATAATTCTATTTCACCTCGGAGCATGGGTTTTCATATGTTTTAGGAGACAGCTTTGGTCAAGCGAAAGCAGCCCTGGTCAGAATGACTTTGAACGCTGACGTCATCAGGATTTCATGCAGAGCCACTGCAGTTATTGTTAAAGCTTTTAAATTAATTCAGAAGTCACTGGGTGGTGTCAGCCTTGCTATGTAGCCCCACCTTGGCTTTGAACTCCCGAATGAAGCCATCGTAAACGTGGCTTCAGCTTCTTCATGAAACTCGATTTTAACAAGATTCAGGTAAAAAATGGCAGAGTAGAAATGGAGGGTTATTATAAGAATTTTGGCTTTAATCTCTTTAGTGAATAAGGGATTTGGGATTAATCCAATATTTTTGAGACTGGGTCTCATGATGTAGCCCTGGAACTCTCTGGAGACCAGGCTGGCCTCAGGCTCACAGAGATCCTCCTGCCACTGCCTCCTGGGTGCTTAGATTAAAGGCGTGCACCACCACTGCCTGGTTTGGAATTAACCCAGATTTAAAGTGCTGTAAATCAGGAGGTCATTTTGTTGTTGTTCCTCCTGAGAACTGCTCATAACTTCAGGTTTGCTACATCATCTCTGTAAATGTCCAGTTCTACATATAAACCACATACATAACATAGCACTGATGAACTAGAGTGGCTAGGAACTGTGTCATGTCTCAGCTGGAGAGACTGCCATGTCCCAGCCCTAGAGCATCCTAACTCTACGGAGCGCAAGGGCAAGAAGACCCTGGAAAAACGGAAGGGAGGAAGGGCAGAGATCTGTCCAGCTCCTTTCCTCACTTCTGTAATTGGAGGCGTCAGCCCTTGTCCTTCTCTGTGGACAATTAGTGATGGCTTTAGTTGAAAATCGAGGCATACTCTGGGTATGGTGTCACACACCTTTACCCCAGCCCTCAGGAGGCAGAGGCAGGGAGATCTGTGAGTTCAAGGCCAGCCTGGTCTACAGCACAAGTTCCAGGATGGCTGGGCCTACACAGAGAAACCCTGTCTCAAGAAAACAAACAAACAACAAGTGTAAGTTTTAAGAGTTATTTTTATTTTTAATTATGCGTCTGGGGGCGAGGCGATCATGCACTTGGAGCCCGTGGAGACCAAAGACTTTGGCTCTGGAGTTACGGATAGCTGGGACATGGGTGCTGGCAGTCAAACTCAGGCCCTCTGGTTAGAGCAGTTCCTACTCATAATCACGGAGCCGTCTCTCCAGCCCCAAATGTGACTCCCTCGGGGCAAAATGACTTAATGAGAACAGATTATTGTTCATGCGGTCGACCCAGTGTTTTGCAGTTAGTTAGAATGAATATAAGACCGGGTGAGTCAGTGTCTCAAATACAGTCCACTTCCAGTGTTAACATGGCATCCTTAAGGCAGGCCAGAATTAGTGTAAAATAGCTCACGGGAAAAGCCTCGAGAAAAAAACTGTTTCTCGGAAATTTCAGAAATGCCTAGGAACAGAACGAATAGCTGTAAATATTGCTCCCACTGGAAAATAATGATGTGATAACTTATTAATTAATGGAAAGTTTAAAGAAATGTTCTGATGTGTTTTCAATGACTAATTTTGTAGTAGGAAAAAAAAAGCCTTCAAAGGTTTGAAGCCATAAAATATCTGCGTTTAAAAATGCGACCATCAGAGCGGCTGCTGAGTTCAGTCAGGAAGTTCTCCCCCAGCATGCTTGAGGCTATGGCTTCCGTCCTCAGTGCCACAGAAGCGAAGACAAGACACAAAGAAAGATCAAAACCAAGCTTTAAAATCTAACTTGGCCCTTTATTGATTGTGTTAGGGAAAACCATTTAACGTCTTGGGCTTCTATTTCTTCATCTACAAAACAGTGTCCATAATTACTTCCTGGGATCTTAGAAGGAGTCAGAGAATGGAGGAACACTGAATCCCGAAGACAATAGATGTTCAGAACATACTGTTTTCAGCTGCCTAATGGAGCTGCACTGTCTTACTGTCTGAGCAAGGACTTGGCTGTACCGCTGGGGCTGCCTCCGGGCACCATGACCTCAGCAGCGATATAGCCAGAGCAAGCTGCTGACATGCTTCCGTTTCCTCCTCTGTGTGGGTAAACCTGATGGAAGCCCCTTCCTCGTAGGCTAGCCTTGAGACTGAGTTTATTTAACGTAGCTAGTATCACAGAGGGAAGGCATGGCTTATTTTATCAGCGCGTCTCTGACGTCTTGTATTTACTATGACAGCCATGGCCAGCGCTGGGCTCCTGAATAAGCAGGATTCTCGGACTCAAACTCAGGGGTGTAGTGCAGAGAAGCAAAGGAGATCCCCTCCACCCCCCACCCCCCGCTCTGCACCTCTTTTATGGTTGTTTTGCTAAGTCTCCAGCAAGAAAGGTGGCCCGCACTTCAGAGACAGAGGCAGGTGGATATCTGTGAGTTTTAGGCCAGCCTGGAACTCATAGACCAAGTCCCAGGACAGCCAGGGCTGTATAAAGAGACCCTGTAGTCCAGTCTGCCCAGTCTGGTCTTGAACTTGAAGGGATCCTCTTGCCTCAGCCTCTGGTGTGTGCCACCATTCCAGGCGTGTACCACCATGCCCAGGCCAGCACTGGGCTCTGATTGCCTCATAGGTTCCATGGGGGGGAAAGAAGCATAGATAGGCTGGGCACGGCGGCACACGCCTTTAATCCCAGCACTCAGTAAGCAGAGGCAGGCGGATCTCTGAGTATGCAGGACAGTCTGATCTACAGAGTGAGTTCCAGAACAGCCAGGGCTACACAGAGAAACCCTGTCTGGGGGTGGGAGAGGAAATATAAATCAGCTACAACACCAACTGTTGCAAAGCTCAGTTTGTTTTGTTTTTGTTCATCCCTTCTAGGCGTGTTTGTATGAGGGTGTAGAGTGTGGACAGCTGACTTTGCTGTGTGTGTAAGATTTCCTATTGTTTGCCAGTGGACGTACTGGCGACACAACGTTATTGGTAGTTCAGTCACAGTTCTGATGCCACACTATCAAGGGGACAGGCTACAATTACCCTCTATTGGGGAAAAAAATGTCTACCCTTTACATATTTCACCAGAACCCTATATGTGAACGGGATACACATATACATCCACATGTGTGTGTGTGTGTGTGTGTGTGTGTGTGTGTGTGTATACTACATATAAAATCAATTTATTTAAAGATAGGGTAGACCAGCACTCAGGAGGCAGAGGCAGGAGGATCTCTGTGAGTTCGAGGTCAGCCTGGCCTATATATAGAGACCCTGTCTCAAAACAAACTGAAACTGGGATAGACCAGTGTCAGACCCACACCCGCACTCCCAGCTTGTCAGATGTTGAGGCACACGGATGGCTTGACTCCAGGGATCCAGCCATACAGGGCAACATCGCAAGTTGTCATCTCAACAAGAAGGGAAGGGAAGGAATAAACGAGCTAAAACTACTTAGGACAGGAAGAAAAAGGAGGGAGTATTTGATTGTCTGAGAGCCGTGAAATCCTGTAATTTTATTTTGCAGTAGACTTCTATCCCAAGTGCTTTATTTAAACTTCCTATTTCTATCTTCAAGAAGAAAGTATTGTAGCATGTGGAGGCTCGCTACACTACTGTCTACTTTGGTGTGTGTTTAAATTCCTCTCTAAGTCAAAGGCTTTTAAAAACGGAATTTGCTTAACAAAAAGATTTCCCAGCACCCTTGGGAACAGCACAGGAAGATGCTTGCTGAGCACAGGTGGCTGTGGGGACATTGGAAGAGAACTGTGCCCGAGAACCGGTGTTTAGGAGGTGCTGGGACCAGCAGGCCCATGAGCAGAGAGGGCCCAGCCACAGACCCTGTTTAGGCATCTGGGCCCCTGGTGAGAGTTCCTCTTTGAAGGGCAGAGGAGGAAGGGCCAGACAGACTGCAGCCTTCCCGTGGCTGTGCTCACAAGGAGGGAGAGGTTACACCTTGCCCTACCAGGACAAAGCCCTTGGAACTGCGAATGGATCTGTGACAGTCCAGTCACCACGTTAGACGTTCCCGTGAGCATCCTGACAGTATTCAGACACCAAGGTGCTTTGCCCCGGGGACCTCTAGATGCCATTGTCCCCTTTGTGGCCCCATGTGCCACACACCCAGGTCCAGCCTCTCCGGTCTTACGCTTTGCCTTGGGTTATTGTTCTGTCGAGGCAGCCAGCCTTCCTTTTTGGTCAGTGATTGGTTGTTAGCCCTGTACATCAGACAGCACACTGGTGGTGGGAAGCCTATTCTTTCTCAAGTCCCAGGACTCCAGGGGGACAAGAGAAACAGGATGTAACGCGTCTTTACCGGCCAGCAAGGAAACACGCAACCACGACTCTTCTTCAAGCAGTTTTATTCAGGATCATTGAACATCAGCTTCCTCTGCTCCCATCAGCTTCTTTTCTCCCAACCCCAGCAAGCCCTTAAATGTGCTCTCAGATCCCAATCAGCTCATGCCACCTGGCGATGCCAGATAGGCCACAGAAGGAGGAAGCGCACCAGATCCATCAAGCACTTCCAAATAAGGCTTGTTCACAGCTAAGCACGAACTACCTGGCATCCAGCCAGGCGCCATCTTGGGGCTGTGGCTTCCCACAACAGGACATAGCGCCATGAGAGTCAACAGACCAAGATCCAACTAATGGCGTGCTTACACAGTATCTTTCCATGTCTGTGGTTTGGATAGTGTGTGGTCTCCGTAGCCACAGACCTCCTGATATGTCAGTAAAACACAACACACCAATAGGAGAGCTAGCTCAGTGGTTAGGAACACTTCCTTCCCTTCCGGGCGACCTGGGGTCAGTCCCAAGCACCCACATGGTGGTTCACAACTGTCTCTGGTTCCAGAGAATCCAACACCTTCTTCTGGCCTCCTTGGGCAAGGCACAAACATGGTGTGTATTCATACACTCAGGAATGTATATACACATGTTAAATGAATAAGAAGATAAGGAAATAAATCCTTTTAACAGCACAGCAATGCAAATAGATCCATATCTAGCGCCATGCACAAAACTCAAGTCCAAATGGATCAAAGACCTCAATAAAATTCATCCACATTGAACCTCATAGAAGAGAAAGTGGGAAATACATTTGAAAATACAGGCACAGGAGACCACTTCCTAAATCAAACACCAGTAGCACAGACACTGAGAGCAAAAATTAATAAACGGGACCTCCTGAAACTGAGACGCTTCTGTAAAGCAAAGAACATGGTCAACAAGACAAAATGGCTCCCTATAGAATGGGGAAAGATCTTCACCATCCCCACATCTGACAGAGGGTTGATCTCCAAAATATACAAAGAACTCTAGAAACTAGAAATCAAACAACCAAATAATCCAATTAAAAAATGGGCTACAGAGAATTCTCAATAGAGCAATCTCAAATGGTGGAAAGACACCTAAGGAAATGCTCAACATCTTGTCCTGAAGGAAATGCAAATCAAAACCACCGATCAGAATGGCTAAGACCAAAAATGCCAAGGACAGCTTATGCTGGAGAGGATGTGGAGAAAGGGGAACACTCCTCCATTTCTGACGGGAGTGCAAACTGTACAGCAGCTGTGGATATCAGTATGGTGATTTCTCAGAAAATTAGGGATCAACCTACCTCAAAACCCTGCAAGACCACTGTTGGGCATATACTCAAATGAGGCACATTCACACCACAAGGACATTTGCTCAGCTATGTTCTTAGCAACACCTCAAGACCCTGCAAGACCACTGTTGGGCATATACTCAAATGAGGCACATTCACACCACAAGGACATTTGCTCAGCTATGTTCTTAGCAACATTATTTGTAATAGCCAGATCTTGGAAACAGCCTAGATGCCCCTCAACTGAAGGATGGATAAAGAAAATGTGGTACATTTACACAGTGAAGTACTAGGCGACAAGAAACAATAACATCCTAAAATTCGCATGCAAATGGAAAGAACTAGAATAAACCATCCTGAGTGAAGCAACCCTAAACCAGAAAGACAAATATAGTATGTACCCACTCATAAGTGGATAACAGACATAAAACAAGATACCCAGACTACATCCACAACCCTAAAGAAGTTAGAACCCTCTTCCAGAAACAGATGGAAGCAGATGCAGAAATCCACAACTAACAATGGCCCGGCTCCTGGAGTACAATCTAAGTGAGGGAGGAGCGATAACATGAACAGAGGAGTCAAGACCGTGATGGGGAAACCCACAGAATCAGCTGACCTGAGCTAGTGAGAGATCACTGACTCAGAGCTGACAAATGGGGAACCTGCATAAGACTGAACTAGACTCCCTTAATATAGGTGACAATGGTGAGACTGGGACAATATATGAGGCCACTGGTAGTGGGTCCCAGATCTAACACTAATGCACAGACTGACTTAGTGGAGCCCGTTCTATATGGAGAGATGCCTTGCTCAGCCTAGACACAGGGGTGTGGAGGTGGAGAGGTGCCTTGGTCCTGCTTCAATGAGATGATGGGACAGACTTAGTGACTTCCTAGGGGAAGCCTTACCCACTCTAAGGAGGAGATAGGCAGTGGAGGGAAGTGGGGGAATCGGGAGGAGAGGAGGGAGGGGGAACTGAGACGGGAATGTAAAAAATAAATTAATAAAATAAAAAATTACGCCCCCCAAAAACTCACAACAAATGTTTTCTGGGTAGATAAATAAAAGTTCTGGTTAAGTACACTATAATGTATGTAGGTTGAGGCCGCAGAACACAAGTTAAGTACACTATAACCTGTGTAGGTTAGAACCACAGAACACAGGCTAAGTATACCATAACATATTTTAGGTTAGAGCCACAGGACAGAGGTGGAGTGCTCCTAAGTGCTGAGCCATCTCTCCAGTCCCCAAAGGATATTTTTTATTATTATTATTTTTAAAAAAAAGAGAGAGAAAAGACAGGGGCTGGACAGATTGCTCAGTGTTTAAGAGCGCATCTTGCCTTTGCAGAGGACCTGAGTTTGGTATCCAGAACCCTATGTCTGGCAGCTCACAACCACCTATAACTCCAGCTCCAGAGGATCTGAAACCCTCTTCAGGCCTCCCTAGGCACCTGTACACATAAGACAGACAGACAGACAGACAGACAGACACACACACACACACACACACACACACACACACACACACACACACACAGAAGTAAAAGTCTTTGTAAAAAGAAAACATAGTTGTTCCAAGTTATACTCTCTTAAAGAGAAATGTTTTATTCCCTATGTTGTTTTTCTAGTATTTGTTTATAAACAACATATTTTCAATAACTTTATTATTTACATAGAAATGACATGCTTATTTTTTTTAAGTGGAAGAAAAAAAAAAACCCAAAAAACAAAACAAAACCATTCCAAGCCCTAATTTAGAAAAGAAGAAAAAGAGGAAAGACAGGAGATGGATTTAATGCTCAGTAACAGAATGGTGTTTTCACCACCTGACCTAAGTCACCCAGGTGTCTACTGTCCTGTGAGTTGCTGAAGTAAAATGGCATTAGGTGCTCTTGGTGGCCACCGAGGAAAGACAAACTCAAATATTAAACACCTGCTTGTGCCTAAAACTTGGGCCAGTTTTCAGATTGATTTTTATTTTCTGACATAAAAACCAAGTTACAAGACATTGCAAATAAATTATTGTTGGCATTTTCTTTTTATATCAGAGACCCGAGGCTTCTACTAATAAAAGAAGATTCTTAGACATCTACTACCTGAACCAGAAGCCCACAAGGGGAGGCAGGTAAAGCCTGATATTACTATGTCCTAAGGCCTTAGGCATGCTAGCCAAGAACTCTACCCTGAACTGCATTCCCAGCCTCAGGTAAAACCTCTGGTAACATAAGAAGACATAGATATTATTGGGAGGCGGGATTCATTACACAGATGTTTGTGAAGGTTTTGAACCTGTGGAGAGCCGGCTGAGAAAGAAGACAGACTTGTGATATGGCATAATTTCAAAGCCAAAGTCTGTATGTCATCATTTACATTTGGTGATTAAAGCAAACAGGTGTTGGAAGGGGGAGGATACCAAAAGTCTCAAGGAACCCAGACCAGAACCCAAGTCCATCTTTTGTAGTCATCTGCAGAGATTTGTCACTGCCTGTGTTTTGGAAACTGGGTAAGAGCTAGATTTTTAAAGGGACATGGCCCTGATAAAAGCTAGACTATAGGCGAGTTTGTTAGCCAGAAGTGGGGCTAAGGTGTGGTTCCGAGGAAGAGCATGGCGTCCTGGGTTCAATCTCCAGATGCCAACCAATGGCTCGGCCAAACCACAAAACCCATAATGGTCTAGAAAATTCCACAACTCCTTTTTTGTGGGGAGGGGTTGGGGGTGCTTAAGACGCGGTCACACGCATTGCAGCTGCTTTGAATTTGTGCTTCAGCTAAGGATGACTTTGAACTTCTGACCCTTCTGCCTTCCCTGGTTAACATTCTTTCTCTAACTTCTGAGGAGACATTAGCTAGTCTTGCAGGATTGCATTAGCCTGAATTTAAGGTCAGAGGTTACACAGGCGGGTACCTAGTGCTAAACCCTCCTGTCGTTTTAAATGCTGATGTTAAGGAAGGAGGTAGGCACTTCTATGTCTGCTTGCGGTGGTGGTGCTGGGTTTGTGCAGAGAGGAGGGCAGGGCCTGTAAAGACTCCGTGTCACGTGTACAGCTTCCCATTGGGGATCCAGAGACCCTAGGTTCCTGGAGGCAGACTCTGCCAGCACTGAGTGTGTCAAAGGCGTCAGCAGTAGAAGGAAATGCTCTGCCGTATTGAGAGCCCTCCCTTGGGCTGGCACAGGTTGATAGATATGGATCTCAGCACTGGTTTTCAGTGGGTCTAGGGCTGCTCCCATGGACCACCAGACTGCACACGTCTCCCTAAGAAGTGATGAGGAAGCAGCTGATTACAATCCCAGGAGCCTCTGAAATGTCCCCTCAGGTGTGCTGCAAGACCTATTCCGAGGAGCAGTCACCGGTGTGTCACCAAAGAGGACTACTGCCAAGAGACCCAGAGCCCAGAGAGCAGCCTTCTGTGCCAGAGCCCTGACAACAGCTTCCCATGGAGCTTGAAGCTGGCCATCCTTGGCATTTTCATCATTGTGTTGTTTGTCTACATAACCATAGAAAAGAAGCCGCTCTTGCATTAAACCCTTTAGGAGCAAAGCAGAAGGGCCAGGGCTACAGCCAGGCAGCCCCCTAACCCCTGCCCTGTGGACTCCCCACCCTACACTAGCTCTCCTGGGCTGTATCTGGGTTCAGCTAGGTGGAGGAGCAAGGGCAGAACCAGGCAGCATGCTAGGTACATGATGGTCTGTGAGTCAAGTAAGCCATCATTAAAGGTGCTAATACATCAGAGGCTCTTCTGTACAGGAAACTGCCTGGGCCCCCTTCCCCTCCCTCCTTCCCTTGTTTCTCCCCCAAACAAAGAGGCTTCCCATTCTTATAATGGACCACTTGCTGGTACAGATCATAGAAACAAAGAAAATTACGTTCTTAATAAAATGTGTTCAACTATACAGACAGTGGTGACATTTCCAGTTTGGCACGGCGATGACAGTGACCTTGATAGACCACAAATTGGTTCCTCCTGGGTTGCAACCCCTCAGCATCAGATGGGTTCTCTCCCCCAGTGACTGACTACACCTGACTTCATCCCTGGTTCTCATTAGAATCCTTTGGGGAAAAGGGTGTTTTTTTCCGTTTTCTTTTGGTGCTCTGTGACTTTTCCTGGGAAGATGTAAGTTCTTGTCTGTTTGCCCCAGATAGAACACAGAAGATTGACAAGACAAAAAAACAAACAAACAAACAAACAAAAACCCCTAAAACCTGGGGATCCAGTCTAGCTTGGGACCACCTAGTTCACTGTGATTATTACAGGTGTGTGAGTGAGTGAAGCCTTCCTCAGGAGCATGGCGAGGGCTCAGGAAGGCCGTGCTTCTGGAGTCCGATATCACCACACTGTAGAGTGTGCAGGCATCTCCAGCAGTGAGGTTCCTCTCTCCAGCAATTGTTTACAGCTCCCATGAGTTCAGAGCGGGTCCTCACGGCCTTGAAGGTTTCCTGTGAGTTATTGAAATTGCCTTGTGAGTTTTATGAGCCTTCCTCCTGTCTCTCCAGGAGGGAAAGTTTCCATCTGGAGGCAGAAGTAGCTACACAGCTGGTTATTGTCCAGGAATCATTTGACCCTCAAAATCTGTGAGAACACAGTGAGGGACAGAGGTAAGTGGGTGTGGGGCTGGAGAACGCCACAGAGCACATTTTAGTCACCTTTGGGGTAGAGCAGCCAGGGAGAGGAGAGATGGTTGGGCTGCAGATAAGAGGTAAAGCAAGCCAGGTGAGTGAAAGGTCTGGACTCCAGCCAGGGTCAGAGAGGAAGTGGTACTACAGCTAAAGCAAACCCTATACAAAAGGACAGAAACGGGCACTAGCTTAATAAATCGACATACTGCCTCTTAGAGATGAAGGGACAGTCTAAGACATTAACACCCAGGTTATCATCGAAGGAAGGCACTTAACTGAAATTTCCTTTCTTTTTTGTTTTTCGAGACAGGGTTTCTCTGTGTAGCTTTGGAGCCTGTCCTGGAACTCACTCTGTAGACCAGGCTGGCCTCCAACTCACAGAGATCTGCCTGCTTCTGCTTCCCGAGTGCTGGGATTAAAGGTGTGGGCCACCAATGCCTGACCCACAAAAATATTACATACTGTATATACTGTGAATATTGCAAGGAATATGAAACTCTTTACTAACGTTTGCTTAGGCAAAGTTTTATTCTTGCCATAAAAGTCTGGAGTTTAAAATATGTAAGATTATTGGAAATAAGTAAACAGGATCTTACTCAAATGAATCAGCTCTAGAAAATACTCTTGTTATCCATTAGCTAGCAACTCTGCTCTGCCTCGAGAGGAATCTTGGGTGGATGGGAGAGGAATAGGAATCGTGGGTGGATGGGAGAG